>PVJX010010185.1:0-58040 GCA_004027295.1 Dolichotis patagonum
CTAAGAAAAACTAGAAGCATGAGTAAGGCAAAAAAAAAAAAGTTAGAAAATACATTGTAGGAAGAGTTGAGGGGATAACAGAAAGTATGGGAATACATAAAGAAAATAAAATATGAGGTAAAAAAGTTGAGAACCACAAGACTCATATATTTCATATATGTGAAGAAGACAAACATAAACAGATTTGTTTAAAATTTTGAAATTCTGGCCCTATGTGAAGCCAACAATTGAAATAAGTCACTTTTAAAGCATCTCTCTGTGTGTGCAACTGTACGCCTCATTTCCATTACTGGTTATGGAATCTGAAAAGGTTGGCATTTCCTAATTAAAACCAAAATAAGTTTCTCTTTTTTTTTACATTCACTTCATTAATAGGCAGTATTTCAATATATTTGGGGAGATTTTGCTGACAATGTGTGCTTCATGAATTTAAAGATATCTCATAGACTATAATTTTCTCATGGCTCATAATTTTTCCCACCCACCTCCATTAATTTAGTTCAGATTGGTTAGTCCTGTGTAAAATACATTGATTAGTTCTGTGTAAAATACTTAATGAAAAGGTAGTAATGCTGGGATATGGTGAGTTCTTCACTGTTTGTTTATTTGAAAAAGTGTCAATCTCATAAACAGAACTGAAGGAATACCTACTTTAAAAAAAACAAGTTTAAAAGGTACAAAGAAAAATGGTAGTGTATCAGCTTGCTAAAATTCAATGAAAAATATGAAGTAATTTGACTCAGATATGTCTGCAGTTTTGCTATCATTGTGACATATGAAAATGCATTGCACTTTTTAAATATGTTAATGTATATGGCCACATACAACTCAGTTGCTTAGTCAATTCAGTCTGCTGCTGTAAAGTGCTGTAAAGTGAGTAACTAAAAGAAAACACACATTTATTTGTCATTGTTCTCGAGACTGGAAAGTTCAGTACTGAGCACTTGCAATTATGTGAGGGTCCATTTTTGGCTCAGAAATTATATCTTTTTGCTGTGTACTTGCACAATGTAGATCTAAAGCAGCTCTCTTAGATCCCTTTTGCAAGGCACTAACCCTAGTCATGACTGTTCTGCTTACAAAACAGAAGTAGACCTACTCTACTTCAGCAAGGTCTACCTCCTAAAACCATCATACTCAAAATTAATTGTCAACCTATAAGTTTTGAGGAACATAAACATGCAGTCTTAGTACTTAGGAAAATTCAACCTTGTGGGCTGTAATACCTTTAAAAAATAATTATTCAAAATTCTTTTGAAATTTATGAAGGTAAAAATTTATATATATATCTGCTAAATTCTAAATATAAATTTTAATAAACTATGTCAGAGCAATCATGATAAATTAATGATGACTTCCATATTCTCTGATAAAATTAAAAGCAAATGGCAAGTATCTGAATATGATTATATGCATTAATATTTCAGGATGTTTTATATAAAATCATGTGTGTGTGTGTGTATAGGCATGATTTGGTTAATGTGTTAGATCTCTATCACTTCTCACTTTGGTGTACAGTGGATCAAAGCAACTCACCTTTTGACTGCTGGGAGACAAAAACAAAAGGAGCATAGAAGGGACCAGGCTGCCAGTGTGCACTTCCAAGGCACATGCTTGGTGAGTTATTTCATTCACATGGGTCCTGCCTCCCCAGGTTTGTACAACATGCCAATAGCAACATTCAGCCACTGACAAAACCTTAATCACATAGCCTTTGGAGAACATTTTAGATCCAACATACTATACTCACAATGAATTTGCTTAGAAACTCATTGTTAGGTGTGTCTGTCTCACTAAATAAAGAGTATATTTACACAAAACAAGATCACTATAGTGTCATGTTGTATGAAATCTTATGGACCAAAAGTTGTACATGTGATGTTTCATTCATTAAAACAGCACTATGTGATGTACGAGTATATATGTATATGTCTGTGAATGTGTGAAAGTGTGTATTTTAACAACCATTAAGCTATTTTCTTTAAGTGTGCCACTGGCTTGTGGAGAATATGTGTTAAGCACATGAATGACAATAAGCAGAGGAAGATATCTGTGCTCCCAGTA
Organism: Dolichotis patagonum; assembly: GCA_004027295.1. Taxonomy (NCBI): domain Eukaryota; kingdom Metazoa; phylum Chordata; class Mammalia; order Rodentia; family Caviidae; genus Dolichotis; species Dolichotis patagonum. Next base: position 2,065 of record PVJX010010185.1, read on the forward strand.
TACCAGATGTGTAGATGAATCGGTCTAAATCAAGGAAATATTCAACAGCAAATTCACATGCCTCTATATTTAATTTTGCAATATAACTAGTAATAAAATTGACATTTTCATTTTTACATCTTTATTATTCTTGGGTCATTATCTCAATAGATTTTCAAGCTCTACAGTTAAGATATGATTTATCCATGCTGACTCCAACACAACACATACTTGATTCTAATACTGATACACTGATTTATCTACATTGGAAACTTTCTTATTTTCTTGTAATACATTGTATGAAGCTTATTATTTATTCACTTTGGTTATTTGATTGCTAAGATGATTTTTTTCAATTCTGATCCATCCTTTCCACATTGTAATTTTTTGGTTTGGTTCTCATTATCTATTGTAATACTACTTATCTATTGCCAGTAGTGCCCTTATCAGCACAGCTACAAACAAAAAATTTAATGTAATTACATATTTGCTTAATTAAAATCTTTTACCCACTTTACTTTCAGAAAATGAGGTCCAAATTTCCTTGAGTGATTTTTTAGCCCCTTTGAGATCTTCTACACTCAATTTCCATCATCATTTGTACTCTGTGTAGCCATCATACATAGTATTACCTAATAATTTTATGGCTGGCATTATTTGCCTACATTTCCTTACCTATCTCATGCTCATTCTTTGAAACTAAGGTCAATAAGTGTTCATGTGGAGACATTTTCTCCAGTTATCTCTCTAGTAAGAAATATGAGTGTCTTTTCCCAGACCCCTTTATACATACTCATGTATTATGCTTAATGTCTTCTGCTATATTTTGGACCTGAAATGATATCTCTAGCCAGGCCATGTGCTAAAAGTTTGGTTCCTGGATAGAAGCACTATTTGGGTATGGCAGAACTTTTGGAAGATGGGTCCTACTTGGAAGATATAGGTCATTGGGGCATGACTTGGAAGGGTATGTTTTGTCTCTTCTCTCTATTTGCTTTCTGGATATCATGAAGTTAGCATTTTTTGCTTCCTTTAAATCCAACCATCATATATTGTCACACTGTGGTCCCAAGGGTACTACTCCAAGCAATTATGGACTGAATCCTCTCAAATCATGGGTCAAAATAAATATTTTATCTTAAAATTGTTCTTCTCAGATACTTTGGCAAAGTCATGGGAACCTAACATACCATTTAATGATCAGTTTGTACAATATATTCTCTGGGGAATAGAATAAATTGCTGAGACAAAGATCTATGTCTTATGACTTTATGCAAGCTCCTATTGTAGCATACAAAGCCTCACATTTTAAGTACCCTGAAGATTCTGAACATTTTACAACGAATAAAATAAAATTACATTTTGAGTTCAAATTTGAAGTTTAATTTTAATCTATTTTGTATTGTTTTAACAAAATACCTTATCAGATGTTTTATAAACAAGATAAGTTTATTTAGGTTGTTCTGATGGCTTCTATGTCTGGCTACATCACATATAGTGAAGTAATGGAAGGTAACTGGTTTCATTCACATGGGATATACACAAACCAGGAGACAAGACAGTAAAAGATGCCAGTCTCACTCTAATAAAAGAACTCACTCTCTTAGGAACTAATCTACCCTGAGTGACCTAACATATTTCACATAACCAACATTAATGTCTCATTAATATGTCATGACCCCAATCAACATCATCAAATTAAGAAGTCACCTTCTACTATATAAGCCTCTAGTTGGATAAACTATATCTAACCACAGAAAATTCTAAACTGTAGGAGGATACACAAGTTTCAAAATATTCTTGTTTCAGAATAGAATTGACTGATATGATTACATATTTTTATTTAATTCTCTGATTCCAGGCAATGCCAATCTGTAATCTGTTCTGGGTGCACTTATGATAGTTTTAAAATGGCATGATGATCAGGACAATAACTTCTCTCTGTATGCAGATTTCCTTTAAATCTCTGTTTGGCTGTAAGTGATCATGAGCTTGGAAGGGTTCCTTTTAATGCAAAATATGAATAGCACTGGAGAAGGGAAGGACAACATAATATTGTCACTGAGTGAGTGCTAGCTCAATGTCCGCAAAGCAATTCAGCTTTAATGAGTTAATGGTTGACCTTAATAGGATAGTTTATTTTCGGTCTTCATAAAAATCAAATCTCTTGTTGGATTGAAAATTTGAGGATGTGAATAGAGAATGTTCCTTTCACTTGTCTACTTTTCCAAATGCTAAGTGAATAACAAATCTCATATTAAACATTTTTCTTTTAGGCAGTCCATTTTAAATTCTAGCCTGGTGCTGATGATAAACTGCTAGTTTAGAGAAGACAACTGAACATGTATCTGAAGTGCTTGAATTTCAGATGAAAAAATTAAACTCAGAGAAAATACTTAATGAACCATTATTAGTTGAAAACTTAGAAATGGGAATCAATATGAACAAGAGGAATTTTATCTCTAGAATTTTGCTGAGTTCTGAAATGGAACACTAACCTTAAATACCTTGGGAAAACACTGTGATCTTGGAGTAAAATATTCTCAGTTACATGTAGAATTCAATGGTCACCAATTCAATGAATAGTGGTGCTGAATATCCCTCTACCATAACAGCAGCCCTCGTGAGCGGTTAAGACTGCACACTCTGGATTTTAACACACACATGTATGTGCTCACACCACACATGCCAAGGAGCAAGCAGGGCTTTCTGTCACCTTGTTCAATAATAATCACAGTGGTAATATTTGATCAAAATATAGAAATTCACTTCAAAATCCTTTGTTAATATATAAGCAAATATAATAAGGCCATTTGCTAGAGCACATACTTTGAGAATTATACTTACTTCAAAAAAAGCACTTAGACTTTCTGGCCTATGCCATGCTAGGTGCAAGCTCAGTTTACAACAGATAGCAGTGTCCACTATGACATGTATTACAGTGAGTCGCAGAATTTTCATGCAACAACTCTCCAAATTCCAAGAACAAATATGTGTAAATACATACACAGACATACCCATATTAATAAATCAAATCTCAATTTCCCCTTCAAATTTTTCCATCATCTCTTCAATGATTCTGTACCACCTTAACTCCTCATAGCTCTTCTTTTATCATTTCTGAGACACTAGGGTACTTAGAATACTTCCAGAGCAAAATATCTGTTTGAAACTGTATAGCAAATGCTAATTGGTACCTTTTAAAGAGCTACAAGCATTGTGTTCTCATTAGAAGACAGTTTCAATTTTCCCAAGTGCATAGTAATCTCAAGGAGGTCTCTCACTCATCCTCTGGCATAAAAAATATTCTCTTAATGATACCAATTAAGAGGTGTGAATGTCATTTCTACATCTTTGTTCTGTTTCAGGTCAGCAAGTACAGGACTCAAAACAAAGTCATAACAACCTTATTGAAGCTTGTGGAGTTCTGCAGCATTAGGAATGAAAGGCAAGTATTTTGAAACAACCATATCCATTGTTTTCTCTGTACGATATTAAGTTACTTATGTTCTGTTTTATTTTTATTGGTATATTTTTCTCTCTAAGACAAAAGTGGAAAAAATATGGAATGTGTGTCTCTAATTTTACCTCACTTTTCTTTAGTTAATATCACTTGTGAACATCATGATTAGATATTTGATGTTCTTAAAGCCTTTCAAAAACAATGCAATTTTTATACAATGCTTTTTGATTGCTCTTTTAAAGAATGACAGGGACAGACATTCTCTTTGTAGTTTTCTTTTGATCTCCCATCTGAAAATGTTGATTCTGTCCTCCTTAATGTTTGCATGCACCCATTCAGCAATGGTTTCTGACCTCTATCTGGACCAGCTCATGCCATCATGCCTTTCAAAATCAGTTCGTCCCAGTGAGGCAGTAAAGATCTGTTGCTTCTAGAATACTCTGGTTGTGAATTCCAAATTGAAGTATGGAGCATAGGAAGTGGGGTCATTTTGCAGGGATATTTTAATACTGCAGAAGCCATTAGAAAATGTGCCTTTCTGTAAGAGAGTCATGATTTCCTTACACATAAAAATAATATTTTCTAATAGAGGTTGAACACAACTATTGAGAATGCAAATTTCTACTACTAATTTTTTAAATAGCTTTATAGAATCTAACTTTACAGCATATATTTTGGTTTAATCATGAAAAATCAAATATTTTGCACAAATTTCTATTGTTGGAAATTAATTTTTTTACTTTTTAAGAGCATAGTAACATAAAAATGCAAATGTATAGACATTCATGTTTATTCTTAGTAATATCAGCATGAAAAAATTATTAGGGCCAAGCATGACAGCTCAAAGAAACTTACCCAGAGTTTTGATTGTCAACTTACATTCTCAGCTCAGTTGAACTTTGTAGTAGTTTATTAAAACAATTTCAAAATTCAGAAGAACATAGAAAAATCTCCTTCATCTTTTGGAATATTTTGACTTATTGCTCCTGATTTACATGTGAGCAATTTATAATCCATAAAAGTTATCTCGTTTTCTAAGTTCACTAAAAAATAAGTAAAAAAATTTTGAAGACCGAAAAGCTATTAGAGGCATAATTATATTCAAGGCATTGTATATTGTTTGCCTCACAATATAATGAAGTCTTTTCTGAATATTAGTTCTAAAGAATAGATTAATAAAATCAATTTCTTCAATATTTATCCAGGAAGCCACTATAACCCAATCAAATCAAATTGTGGCTGGGAAACTATATTCAGGGCATTTTTAGCAGAAGTACACAGGAGCCTATTTCCAGTTGTTATTTACTTCACCTTTCTTTTTCAACATCAAAATTATTTTTAATAATAAAGCATAAACTTATTTAAAAAGCATTGTCATTAATATAAATGTATTAATATATCAGATCCACTCCACCAGAAAGAACTAATTCTAGAAATTTCTGGTTGATCTTTCAACAATTATATATACAGAGAAACACTCATGCATATGTACAAGAACATGCACAAATAAAATATGTATATAGGTAATATTATATATACTTACATATATACTTTTTCAGGTAATGATATATCTTAACATTTTCCATATAGACACATATAATTTTATATATAATGGTATATATAACAGCAAGATGATTATAGTATTCTATCATTCTTAAAATATAATTGCGAAGTCTTTGCCTAACCTTCTGTCAGTGATTTATGTATTTTACTTATGTGTATATAGTTCCATAGTATAATTGTAGAAGTCGAATATTTGAGCCAATGGTTTGGTTTACTTTGCTTTTATATATATATATATATATATATATATATATATATATATATATATCCCACATAAGGTTTACTGTAATTTAGATTACCATCAGTACTCAGGAAAAAAACTGGTGTATATATGTGACATGAATAAAATATACAATAAATGTTTATGTAATTGTTGATACATTGTGTCAGCTTGAGAAGTTTAGAAGTTTAACTGAGCTACTCAGCAAGGAGCCAGAGTGCTGGCTCTGTAAACATACTCAGCCTGTGCAAGAGGAGGGAACCGAGCTGGTGCAAGTGCTGCACCCTCTCTGGGGAGGTGGCGGCTTGCTTACAATATGAGGCAGGAGAAGAGTCTTCTTCTCCCCCTTTTGCTCTCGCTTGTTTTGCTGTTTTCTGTGACACTGAAATGTTGCCCCTCTGCCATGACACCCTGCTTTGCAGCCAGCTGATTATGGACAGAAAACTCTACAAACTGTGTGCTAAATAAACCCTTCCTTCCTCACCTTTGGGGGTCTGGCATTTTGTCCCAGCAATGAGAGAAAATTAACCAAGAAAGTTGATGTACATTTGTAAAATGTATTACATTAAATGGTACATTCTCGTGAAGCCCCCTTAAAAAAAAACTACTTTTAACTTTGAGAACAGTTCTGTCCTATTATTATTGCCACTCTTAAGAGCAGTTTGCAAAGTCCACTTTGGTGAGTTTCTTTACAGGGTAAAATTAAAAATGCAGCAAATGTGATTTCCAAGACTGCAACAAAAGAGCAATCGCATAAAAACATTAGTGTGTCCTCACCCACCTTATTCGCCAGATGGGACACCTGCAACTTATGCCTGTTCCCTCAATAAAAATACCATGAAAGGTACATGATTTGAATTAATTTAGGGTATTGATGACAGTGCTACTAAAGACATGAAAGAAGACTTCAGGAACAGCTTGGGAAAGGTGGCCACAACAATAAGATAAATGTGTTCAAAGTGAGTGAGAGGGTTTCGGAAAGACTAAAGGCAATGTACCTTTTACTCTATTTTTTTTAAATTGAAATATTCACCATTTTACCAGACTCTTATTACAGACTTTCTTGTTAACGGTATGCAGAGAATTGAATTTCAGGTTTCATTGATTCTAATACCTAATCTTAAGCCTTATTTTAAAACTGTATGATTTCTATTTCTGAATAAATAACCAAGAGCAAGTTACATGAAAGATAATTGATACTACATTTCCAATTAATTTCCTTACAATTTCAATATTGTAGTACCTCCAGGAAGATGATGAAGTAGTGAACAGTAGACAAATAGCGTCTGCTAGATGTGGTGTTCAGATACTGGAAACTAGCAATGTGAGGAAGAGAAGAAGGAGGCAAGTCAGCAGGACCCAGCAAGTGAAAATGGAAGCCCATGGGGAGAGCAAACCGAGAGAACTCAATAGAGAAGGAGACACAGTAAGCAGCACTTTCTCTCTGAGCCCTGACTCAGTGCATGGAAGGGATAGCGCAGACATTCAGACACACAGGGGATACTGGCAACCCCAGAGGCCACCATGGAGAAACACAGCAGTGGAGCAGAGCAGGGGATGCTTAGACTGGAGTGCTAGGTTAGTTATGTAGGCTCAGATGCCCCTCCTCCAGGATTGGGTAACGACTGGTAGCCATTGTGAAGAGAAGCCAAGTGCGTTTGGAGATCAGAGTAGCTGTGGATTGACTCCATTCAGTGTCTCACAGTTCCAGAATGACACAGAACTGAAATCAAGTTGGCAATAGGTCTAGGAGCCAAATTAAATCAAGCAGAAAGCACATGAAATATTCCAGGCTGAAAAAATTGGGCCTGAGTCTCATAGCCGGCAACTACCCTGAACTCCAGTGGAACTAATGGTGCAGGTTTGCTGGGATTATATGCTACCCTGCCATAACCCTGTGGCTGGCTTGCTGGGATTCATCACTATACCTACTACTGACAGTAGAGACATGCCCGGAGTGAATTTTTTTCTTGACAGTTTGTTCTTTGTGTAAGTATGAACATTATTTCTAGTTTTAGTTGTTGTTCTGTTCTGTTCTTGTTTTGATTTCTACCTTCTCTCCTTCATTTTTGTCTTCCTCATCAGTTTCACATAGTTCATGTAATCTTCCTTTGTCCTCCATCATTGTTTCTATTCTCTTCCTCTTTTTTTTTGATTTAAAAAGAAAAAAAACAACAACCAGACAAAACAGAAAAATTGTAGCAACAATACAGAATTCCAAAGGGAAAAATAAAAGAACAAAAACAAACAAACAACAAAAAAACCCAAAACAACAACAACAACAAAAACACTAAGAAATTGCCACTTGATACTTTGCATATTCTCATCATTGGAAATAGTTTCTCAAGTTACAAAATTAAAGCATACAAAGTAGACATTCAAACAGCGACACTGTTAACAGTTCTGCTCAACAATCTAACAAAAGTAGTAATAAGGTCATCTATCTTACACATTTAAACATATATGCAGTTATATCCTATAGAGCACTTTCTTTTGCCCTCTTTTTTATAGTAGCAATTACACATGTTGGGTTTTATTACCCTACATTTCTTATTACTTTTTACACTAGAGACACAATGTGATATTTATAAATATGATTCTTATTTATTTCACTGATGAGGATAGTCTCAAGTTGTCTCCGTTTCACTATGAAGGCCTCAAGATCATCCTTTTTTAAAGCTGACTAATATTTCATTGTGTAAAAATACCACATCTTTTTCATCCACTCTGCAGTTGATGGACATCTTGGTTGTTTCCAAGATTTAGCTATCACAAATTGTGCTGTTATGAACATGGGTGCACATATATCACTGTGATATGACCTTTTCATTTTTTCTGGGAAAATACCTAGGAGGGGAATAGCTGGGTTGAATGGAAGTTTCAATCCTAGTCTTCTGAGAATTCTCCATATTGATTTCCATAGTGGTTGCACCAGCCTGCACTCCCACCAACAGTGGAGCAGTGTTCCTTTTTCCCCAACATTTATTATCAATTGATTTCTTTCTTTTTAAAAAGAGAATAAAACAAAAGAGGGCAGAACAATACAGATCAGAACAGAACAACATAAGCAACACAACACTTTACAATAAGACAACTGGACATCAACAGTAGCTATCAAAATATCTTTCTCTGCTATAGTCGAGCATAGTTTCAAATACAATAATATCAAATATAACACAATAGTATAAAACCATTCAAGAGAATGAAAGAACTACAGGACATTCTGAACCAGATAACTATGATCAATGGCTACTATAATATCTCATTTTCAATAAAAACATTTATTTATACTATCACATATATTAAAATCTCAATAAAATACAACATGATAGAACCAGTGGTAATAGCAGAATAGAAGCATGGTAGGACATTTAAGAAAGAGGATATTAAATCAGCAATGGCTTCCATAAAGTTTTGTTTTGCTCAAAACAGCTTTTAATACCATCACACATAAAAAGTCAAATAAAACAGAATAAAACCATTCCAACTGATGAATAAAAAAATTGAAAGGCTTCAAAGCAATGAAATGGGAAATTATGATTACCATAAAATGTTATATACCCTTACCAACTCTCATACTGGGGAGATATACGGTATTTACACATGTGAGTTTGGTTTATTTCACTTATGAGTATGATCTCAAGGTGTGTCCATTTTTTTATGAATATCTCAATGTGATCATTCTTTATAGCTGAGTAGTACTCCATTGTATTAAAATGCCACAACTTTTTTATTCATTCCTCAGTTATCAGTTGATTTCTTGATGACAGCTATTCTTTCCAGTGTGAGATGATATCTCAATGTTGTTTTAATTTGCATTTCTCAAATGACCAGTGATGGTGAACATTTCTTCATGTATTTGTTTCTCATTTGTATATCTTCATCTGACAACTGTGTGTTCATCTCAGATGCCCATTTTTGGAGGGGGTCTTTGAATTTCGGGGGCTTGATGTTTTTCAATTCTTTATATGTTCTGGATATAAGTCCTTTATCTGAGGGGTTGCTAGTTAAAAGTCTTTCCCATTCTGTGGGTTTTCTTTTCACTCTGTTGGTGATTTCTTTTGAAGTGCTGAAACTTTTCAATAATATGAGATCCCAGTTGTTGATTCTCTGAACTGTTTCTGTGCAGGTTGCATTTTGTTCATGAAATCTCTACCCCTATGTCTCCAAGATTTCTACCTACCTTCTCTTCTAGTAGATTTAGTGTTTCTGCTTTAATGTTTAGTTATTTGATCCATTTATACTTTAGTTTTGTGCATGGTGATAGGTGTGGATCTAGTTTCAGCCTTTTGCATGTGGAGAGCCAATTTTTCCAACACCATTCATTAAAGAGGTTATCCTTCCTGCAGGAAACATGTTTAGCCCTTTGTCTAATATCAGGTAGCTGAGTGTCTTTGTACCTATATTTGCATCTTCTAATCTGTTCCATTGATCCTCAGGTCTATTTCTTTGCCAATACCATGCTGATTTTATCACTGTAGCTTTGTAGTACAGTTTCAAGTCAGGAATGGAGATGCCTCCTGCCTTGCATTTATTGCCCAGCATTGCCTTTGCTATTCTAGATTTCTTCTGGGTCCAAATGAATTTAGGAGTGTTTTCTCTAGATCTGTGAGATATGTCAATGGTATTTTGATTGGGATTGCATTAAATCTATATAACAGTTTTGGGAGTGTGGCCATTTTCATGATGTTGGTAATTCCTAGCCAAGAGCATGGAACATCTTTCCATTTTTTGATATCCTCTTCAATCTCCTTTTTTAATGTAGTATAATTTTCCATATATAGGCCTTTTACATTCTTAGGTTGATTCCTAAGTATTTCATGTTTTTAGATGTTATTGTGAAGGGTGATATTTCCATAATTTCTCTCTCTATGAGTTTCTTGTTTGTGTACAGGAATGCTATTGATTTTTGAGTGTTGACTTTGTATCCAGCTACACTGCTGAATTTGTTTATTACCTCTAATAGTCTTTTAATGGAGTTTTTTGGGTCTTCTATATAGAGTATCATGTCATCTGCAAATAGTGATAATGTAACTTCTTCCTTTCCTACCTTTATTCCTTTTATTTCTTTCTCTTTTCTGATTGCCCTGGCTAATATTTCCAGAACTATATTGAATAGGAATGGTGATAGTGGACATCCTTGTCTTGTACCTGATTTTAAAGTGAAAGCTTTCAGTTTTTGTCCATTTAGTATAATATTGGCTGTTGGTTTGTCATAGATGGCCTTTCTAAAGTTGAGGTGGACACCATGTACTCTGAGTTTCTAAAGGGTTTTTATCATGAACATGTGTTTTACCTTATCAAAAGCATTTTCTGCATTTATTGAGATGACCATATGGTTTTTGTTTTTGGCTCTGTTGATGTGGTGTATTACATTTATTGATTTGCTTATGTTAAACCATGCCTGCATTCCTGGAATGAACCCCACTTGGTCATGATGTATAATCTTCTTGATGATTTGCTATCAGGTCCTGACCTAGATCCCCGATCTCCCAAGTGAGTGTACGGCGGAGGTTAAATAAAATGTGACAAGTTATATGATTTTTTAGGGCTCCAGGAGGGTCAAAGCCCTTTAGTTAAACTCAAGGCTCTGAGGGTTAAGACTAAAACTTCTCTGGATTAGCCTACTTCATTAGGACAAAAGGCGAGGAAACTGAGGAATGCGCAGGTAATGAGCAGGACCTTGGGAGTCACTTCAAAGACTTCTCCAAGTTGTAAATTATGCCAATTTAGGAGAACTGTCCTATTTCCAATTGACATTTATGGTAGGCTTGATATTGCATGAGTAATTTCTGCAGCTGTAGTCTCTATCTTATTAATTGGGGTTGGAGCCAAGTGTCCGCAGCTGTGGCCTTATCTTGCCCTTTGAGGTATATCTGGCCTCACAGGCCACTACAGGCCTCAGCCAGGACCATTGATTCATAGAGGTTCACTTACTATGAATCAGCTCCCATCACCAGGCAAGGGGTCAAGACCTAGGACAGATGCAAAGATGAACATAGAAAGCCAATTAGTAAAATTTAAATCCTGCTCAGAGCAGCTTCATAGTGGTCTCCAACAATTTGCTGCATTCTATTTGCTAGCATTTTATTCAGAATCTTTGCATCTATGTTCATTAGTGAGATTGGCCTATAGTTCTGCTTTTTGATTGAGTCTTTTTCTGGTTTTGGTATGAGAGTAATTCTTGCCTCCAGGAATGAATTAGGAAGGTTTGCTTTCTTTTCAATTTCATTGAAGAGTTTAAGGTGTATTGGCATCAAGTCTTCTCTAAATTTCTTATAGAATTCAGCAGTGAATCCATCAGGACCTGGGATTTTCTTTGTTGGTAAGTTTTTTTATTACATTTTCAATTTCAGTAGCTGATATTGGGTTATTCAAAATTGCTATATTTCCTTGTTTGAGCTTTGGTAGTTCGTATGTTTGTAGAAATCTGTCCATTTCCTCTGTGTTTTCCCATCTATGTGAGTAGAGATTTCCAAAGTAGGCATTCATGATCTTTTGAATTTCCATGGGATCTCTAGTAATTTCCACTTTTTAAGTCCTTATTGCATGAATTTGGGTTTTTTCTTTCTTTTTCTTTGTAAGGTTAGCTAGAGGTTTGTCAATTTCGTTTATTCTTTCAAAAAACCAGCTTTTTGATTCATTAATTCTTTGTATTGTTTTTTAGTTTCAATTACATTGATCTCTTCTCTAATATTTACAATTTCCTCTCTTCTATAAGCTATAGATTTAACTTGCTCTTCTTTTTCTAGAAGCTTGAGATGAAGCATTAGATCATTAGATTATTTGTGCTCATTCTGTTTTCTTGATATGACAATTTATTGCTATACATTTCCCTCTTCAGACCACTTTCATTGCATCCCACAGATTACAATAGGTTGTTTCTACATTTCCATTGAATTGTAAGTATTGCTTTATTTCTTCTTTAATTTCATCTGTAGCCCACTGGTTGTTCAAAAGGTAGTTATTTAATTTCCATGTATTTATGCCAATTTGGCAATTTCTTTTGCCATTAATTTCCAATTTCAGTGCACTTTTGTCAGATAGTATGCATGGGATAATTTCAATACCTTTGCATTTACATGCATATCTCGCATATCTGTTTCAATTTGTTTTGTAAATTCTGCTTGTTTTTTGCATTGTTCATTAAAGGTTTCAATCAATTTCCCATGCTCCTGTAGTTTCTTATCTATTCCTTCTCTAGCTATGTTGAGCAGCTCATTTACTAAGATTGTTACTTTTGTCTTTACATAAGACATTATTTCTAATTTGAGTTCCTCTATAGCCTCATGGATTTGTTTTTTTTTACTTCATTTGCTATCTTTTCAGAGATTTCTGGTGTATTAATTTTAGGATCCTCTATTTCATTATCAGCTGCACTTTCCCCTGATGGACTAGATGTTTGGGATTGCATTTTGCTTTTTTATTTGGTCATTTTAACCTTTTGGGTAAATTTCTGGTCTTTCTATTCTAACACTCACAACTTTCTGTAGTATGTGTTTCAGGGTTCTACTGTGTGGTTCATGATTGTCAAATTGGTGGGTTCCACCATGAAGAGGAGATCTAGTCTCCTGAATTCCTCCTACTGTGCCTGTTGGGTGAGTCCTACATTCTTTCTGGGCTAACTAGCCCAGAAGTATTGATGTAGGGCAACTCTTAGTTCCTGCTATTGCTATATCTTCAGGTTGTGGCAGGTCACCAGGTCTCCCTGGCTATAGTGTTTGTGTCAGCTGAGGCCCTACTGTGTCACTGGGGGTCTCATAAGTTCTTTTAATTTGCTCTAAATTGGGGCGGGTGATATTGGTGCACTCCTCACCCTGTCTGATATTCTCTGTGTGGGGGGAAGGGGGCTACCCACTCTCAGGTTAGCCCATTTCTTATACTTGGATGGAATTTCACTTCCACCCTTATTTACCCACTGCAGGCCTCTATTTTTGGGGGCAAACTTACCACACTGACTGAAGCTGGATGAGGTCTTCTGCTTGGGTTAGTGGTTCCTGAGCATCTCATCAAGCCAGCATGGTAGTCCACTGCAGTCCAATGTTCCCAGTGGAAGGGCGGGTCCAGCAGATGTGGTCCCAGGCAGCTCAGCCCTGTGGCAGACTTCCTAGATGTTCCTGGAGGAGGGGCGAGCCCAGCAGTGGCAGACCCAGGTACCTCAGGCCCTTTGCCACTGGTCCCCGCAGTGTTTCCTGTGGGTGAAGGGCAGGCCTAGCTCTCCTGAGCAGCTTCGGCTCTCAGCTGCTGGTCCCAGGGATGTTCCCAGTCCCGAACAGGCATGGTTCTCAGCTGCCGGTCCCAGCTTCTTCCTTTTTTTCTATTTCTCTATTTTTCTATTTCTCACTTTTAAATTTTCTCCCCTGAGGGCAAAATCACCATATTGAGGGCATATTAACTGCATGCAATTTTATGTTTTAGATTTTGTTACACAACCATAAATATAGTACATATGATTCAAGGTAGCAAATTAATAGTTACATTTGACCATTTTCTAGGCTATGTTTGATTCTATTTTTACTGCTAATTGTTCTACTTTAGCCAATGTGGCATAGATAATTGTTTTAATCAGCTCTTCCTCCTGATATGCCAAAGCTGAGATTTCCTGTGGGTTATAAATAACATTATATTCCAGTCCCAAGAAACAGGGGCCAGCTCGGCAACAACTCCTCATCCCAAATAAATTGAAGAGGTAGGATCTTTCAACAGACTCAAAATCCAAAAGCCAGTATAGCTGGAAGACATCTCTGAGAAGTAATCATTACCTAATCATTGTCAATATTAGAAATAAAGCTACCAACTACAAGTAGCTTATAGGCATCAACCCAAAAATTAAACTAAAAAAGGAAAAGAAAGTAAGAAGATGTGGAAACAAGAGGCAACCCCAGAGTTCCAGCACCAAAGGGAAACTCAGGGGGCAATGCCATGGAACAATTTATAACTCACTCATCTGAATTCTCTGATGTGGTAACAGTAGAAGTAACAAAGCAGATGAGTGAGACTCTAGAAACAGTCAAATCAGAAATATTTTCTCAGAAAACTACAGAGATAACCATAGTGAAAGACATGGTTAGTGACTCTAGACCAGATCAGGATAAAGAAAAAAGTATACTAAAGAAAATGATGGGAACCATGAACTTAGTAAAGAAATAAAGTGGGTGAAACAAATACCTAGGAGATTAAAAATTCCATTTGCAAATATATGTAGCTCAATGAGTCAGTGAAGGTACAGAATATCAGATTGCAGTTAGCAACCATAAAAAGAAACATTTCTTAAAAATTAAAGGGATATGAGAAATCAATCCAGAAGCTGCTGGAGTGAAGAAAACATGATTGATCAGAGAAAAATAATATAACATTGATCACAGTCTACAAAAAAGTAGGAAATAGCATAAGTGACATAAAAACCTGTTTACAGAAGTAATGGCAAAAAACTTCCAAAAGGAGTTTCAAAGATGGCAGACCTAGGGGTAGCAAGATGTGGAGCCTGTCTGAGAGAGACAGCTCAAATGCCAGAACAGAGCAATCTGGAGAGATCCAAACAGAGTGAGATGAACTCTCTCAACCCAGGAAGAAACTGAAGAGAAAGAAACTGCTTGAATACGAGGTCCCGGAGCTACCATTAGAGAAGTAAAGATCAGCAAGCACTGCACTGTGGCTGAGCCTCCTGAATTCGTGCCTGAGATCCACTTGATCGACCGAACCTGTGCCAAAGTGACTGGCTTGAGCAGCTGGAGAGTGGAGCTGAACAGCCCTGTGCGCAGATTGCCCAGAAATGGCCCTGCATGCAACCCACCCAGAGGCACCGTGAATTCACCGCAGCTGCGCTGAGGTCAGAAGACAGGGAGCCCAGTAGTTCTTGGGGACCAGCATCAACACGTGGTGAGTGATGGGAATAGGACTCTCCTGCAGGAAAAGGGCAAAAAACTAGACCACATATTGGAGTTGGGAAGGAAAGCTCTGGCTCTGTAAGGAAGCGGCTTCAGTTGGTTGCTCTCCTTGCAGAGCAGATTAGTGGAATCTGCTTGCACTGTGCTGGGACCCAGTGGGTCATCATAAATCTATTGGTTCCCTGAGGGCAGTGCACACAGTGAAGGCCTGCGAAGGTGGACTGGGCTGGAGGGTAGGAGCCAGCGCATACTGCTCTTGCTTGAACTTCATTCTCTGATAGTGGACAGCAGAGGGCAGAAGCCCCTAGTCTACATGCTCCAGAAGAGCCCTAACCAATAAGAAAAGGGGCTGGGAATTACACTATACACTTCTATGGAAGGAACTAAAACATGACGAGAGGGAGAAATAAAAAAAAGTCCCCAGCCCCCAACCCTGAGAATATTGATCCAGGAGAGGTAGATATAAAAGAGATTGAGGGCAGCAAACATGAAACATCAAACACAGGGTCAGTGGACATAAAGAGATGTCTTCAGGACCTTGTAAATGAGATCAAAACTGAAATATTAATTCAAGTTAAACAAGAGAGAAGTACATTAATAAAAGAAAGTCTAAGCATCTCTCAAGAAGACACAGACAGAAGAATGGAGGAACACAAAAGAAGAGAAACGTTCAATGAAGAATATATAAAAAACCTAAAATTCATGAAGCAGATTCAAAGAGATTACCAGCAAACTAAAGACTCCATAGAAAGTTGGCAAAACTGCTTGAAAGAAACCAAAGATAAACTATCAAAAATTGAAGACAGGCTTGCAAAGTGTGATCATGAAAGGGAAGATCTGTTAAAAATAACAAGGGAGCAGGCAGTAACCATACAAAAGCTAAAGGATGACAATAAAGCATGTGAGTGAAGAAGCAGGAGTAAAAATAGAAGAACTGCAAAGGCTATTCACAGATATTATTAAGGAAAACTTCCCAAATATAGAAAAAGGAAATGATATGCATACATATGAAGCATATAGAACTCCAGCCACCTACAACCAAAACAGGGCTACATCCAGACACATAATAATCAAGATCCCAGAAATTCAATATAAGAACAGAATATTAAAAGCCATCAGAGAAAAGAAACAGATCACCTCTAAAGGAAAACCCATCAAAATCACAGCAGACTTCTACACACAGACCATCAAGTCAAGAAGAGCTTGGAGTGATAGAATTCAAGCCCTAAAGGAGAACAATCTCCAGCCTAGACTGATGTATCCTGCAAAGCTCTCTCTAGAAATTAATGGAGAAGCAAGATGATTCCACAACAAAGAGGAACTGGGAGAATTTGTGACCACCAATCCAATCCTACAAAAATACTAAAGGACATTTTAGAAAGAGAGAAAAAGAATACGAGCATTTCAGAAACAGTGGCAGAGAGGCCTCAGTGAATGGGGCAGACAGTGGAGTGAAAGAAAAAAATAGACTACGAATGGCAGAAAAATAGAATAGCAGAGATGAGACAGAGAAGATTTGCTATAATCTCTAGTATAGAGGGCCTTGAAATACTAACAGAGAGAAACACAGGCAGAGTAGATCACAAGATAAGGTCCATTGAGATGCTCTATTTAGGGAGGTAGTGGGACCCAAAATAAGCAGTGCACCCTATGGGAGTGAAAGGGGGGGAACTGTCTAAAAAAGGAAGGAAAAGTATATTGTTAATGGGGTAACAAGATTTCAAATCTACATTATAGTCATCACTCTGCTTGGATGGATTACATGCTGTTCCAGTTTGTCTACTTACACTAGACTTGAGGATAAGGTCAGCTATCCAAAAAATAAGAGGACATAATATGGTAATCATCCTTAATTTCCTATCAACCTGATCAGAAGCCCTGTATAACTCATACTGCCTTATTATGACTGATCTTATTTGAATCTGGTTTGTTAGATTGCTGTTTTGTATTGATTGATTCTATTCAAATCTGTTATGATTGATAGCATCAAGTCTAAGAGTATAGGCAACTACACTGAAGATAGCAAGATTCAGTAAGTTACCCACTCTGGTTTGATTATTGCCTGATTTTGAAATCTTATAATATCTTCAATGCTTTGTTTTTATTAATGTTACTATTTACTGCTGAGACATCATGGTAACCATATAACCACCTTGTATTGTGGTTTTATATGACTTTTTGCTTCATGCTTTTCTAGGATTTTTTTTTTGTCTTCCTTTGTTTTGTTTTTCCCCCTAATACAGAAAGGATAGATATACATGAAGAGACTCATGCATGTGTAGCACTTATTAACAGTTTACAAGAACCAACTATATAAGGCATGTTGAAATGAACAACTATTTTGAAGAAAAAGAGACACTACAGTACCCAGTGCTGACTCAGTAATGTCACGATGTGGAATACAGCAATACTATTATTCTTTGTTCAAAGTGATGTTAGCTTACTTTGGTTTGTTTAAGTTAAATACACATGAAGGTATGCACAACCGTTTTTAGGAGAATGAGAGACACTATGACAGCCATTCTTGGCTTCCCTATTGTCTGGTCTTGAAGACCTGAAATGCCCTCCTTGTCCTGCTTAGATCAGTTCCATATTATGTTGTTTCATGTGAACTCCCTGTATGTGAAGATATGGACAACTATTTGGAAGAAAACAAGAGTCAATATGATAGAGATTGAATATCTCCGATTGTCTAGCTTTGAAATCTATGTCTCTTAGATTGCTGTCTTGTGACCTGCTTTGTTCTTTTTTGTTGTGTTTAATTTTACCCTTTTGATATAATTGCATGTATGTTTGAGTGTGTAAGATGAATGACCATATTGCTGTTTTTGTCAGATTGTGAAGCAGAACTGTTAACAGTGTCACTGTTTGAATGTCTACTCTTCATGTTTTAATTTTGTAATTTGATCAGCTATTTCCAAGATGTCAGTATGTAGTTTGTCAAGTAATGAATTCTTAGTGGGTTTTTTTTGTTGTTGTTCTTTTCCTTTTTTCCTTGGAATTCTGTATTGTTGCTACCCTTTATTCTTTTTTTTCTTTTTTTGTTTTTTTTGTTTTTTTTTCTCTTTAAATAAAATTTTAAAAAAATGCTTCCCAAACCTGGAAAAAAGAATTTCACTTGCAGATAAATGAAGCCTATCGAATTCTAATGAGTCATGATCAAACAAAGACTCAGACAAAAAAACTACACCAAAGCATATAATAGTCAAGATTCTAGAAATTCAACTCAAGAAAAGAATATTAAAAACTTTTAGATACTGGCAAGTACAAGGTCTTGACTTTGATTTGTGAAACAAAAGTGAAAAAAAAAGTTTTAGAAAAAAGAAACAAATCATCTATAAAGGAAAGTCCAACAGAATCATAGCAGACTTCACACAAACCCTCAAGTTGAGGAAATCTTGGACAGAACTATTTCAAGCTCTTCAAGAAAGTGACCTATAGCCTAGACTGATGTACATTGCAAATTTATGTTTCAAAAACAATGGAGAAATAAGATATTTCCCTAACAAAGAACACCAGAATTAACACATGAACACCAAAGCAGCACAATGAAGTATTCTGAAGGATATTCTGGAATGAAATAACAAAGACCACAACTCCAAGAACCCCACAAGAATGAGTCTACCAGTCAAAGACGTAATCAAGTGGGGTGGAGGGGGCAAAAGGAAAATAACATGATAAAGGCAATACATACCAGTTATAATCATCAATATAAATGTCAAAATTCACCAATTATAACAACCTGGAAGAAAGGATCAAGAACCAAGATTCAACAAGAAACCACTTAAAAAAATACTGAATGCAAAAAGAAATTCATAAGTGGAAGGTCAAAGGATGGAAAATAATATTCCATGTGAGAAGAACTTGGGGGAAAAAAGTAACAGTAGCTATTTTATTTGCAGACAGTAGATTTCAAGCCAAGATTGATTAAGAGAGACAAGGGAACAATCCAAAAGAAAGAGGTAAGAATCATAAATATAATCACCAAATATCAGTATACCTCACTATATAAAATAAATGTTAACAGACATGACAAATGAAATAAATACTAATGCAATTGTAAAAGAACACCTCAATACCCCACTGTGACAAATACATGGATCAGTGTAACAAAAAATCAACGTGAAAGAGTAACAACTGGTAGTCAACTTGTAACACCCAGCTGAAGTGAATCTGCGTAGTGCTGGATATGGAGAGCCCACCTGAGGATTCTTGGCAACAACATAAAAAGGAGAACTGGAGAGGAAGAGGTAGTGTGGTGTTGTTGGTTCTACTGGTGCTATTAGTTCTACTGGAGGAACTTGTCCTTCTGGTTTCCCTATATAAACTCAGCTGTTCTCATCATCAGAGGAGCTTGGGATCTTGTTGTTCCTGAGGATGACTGTAGTACTTTCCAGGGGAGCTCTGGTCCTCACTTTGAGCATGGTTTCCTGGCTCTGGAGGGGAAGATGGTGTGCTATTCAGTCTCTTCAAGAAGCTTGTCTACCTGACTTCCTCATATGAACTTGGCTGTTTTCATCATCAGAGGAGATTAGAACCTCAATGCTGCTGAGGAAGGTTGTGCTACATTTTGAGGCCTCTCTGTTCCTTAACTTGAGTGTTGCTTTTTGGCTCTAGTAAAGAACATTCAGCTTACTGGCACAGATCCTTCATCCCACTGACACAGATTTTTCCAGCTTCCACCATTGACCTTTGGGCCTTCCAGTGCAGATTCATGAAACAAACTTGCATGAGACATTGCCATGGAATCCAGACCCTCACCTGAATTGTTTGGGGTCTTTAGTGTGTAGATAGATCCCCCACACTTTCTACGTTTGACTCTTTGAGTGAGTATTATAAAATAATTCTATAAATTATGCGTTACATATTGAATTGTTTTCCTTGAAAACCTTGACTACAATAGTCAACAAAGCAATATCCAAACTGAACCAAATTTTGAAGAAATGGTCTTAGTAGATGTTTACAGTGTGGAACATGAGGATACACATTCTCCAAAATAGATTACATACTGGTTCATAGAGCACACTTAAGTAAATGTAGTGAAATTGAAATTATCCCATGCATTTTATCACTATTACACAAAGAAATTTAAAATCAATGGAAAATAAACAACAAAAACTCCATAAACACACATAAATTAAATAACACTATCCTAAACCAATGGGTCACAGATGAAATTAAAGAAGAAATTAGCCATTTTCTACAAGTAAATGATAAGGCCCATGCAATATACCAGAACTTATGGAACACAACAAAAACAGTCCCATGAGGGAAATTTATAGCATTGAATTTCCATTTCAGAGAAACAGAGTGAACTCAAATAAACAATCTAATATTAATGTGAAGTTTCCATAAAAAAGAGGAAGTAAACCCAAAGCTCCTATGAGGTAGATTATAAATGTCAGAGAAGACATTAATGCAGTGGAGACTAAGAAAACAATACAAAGAATCAATGAATTAAAAAGTTAATTCTTTGAAAGACTAAATAAGTTTACCAAACATTTAGCTGACCTTATCAAAAAAGGAAACTAAAGATTCAAATCATGCAATTAGGAATGAAAAGGGTGAAATTACAATAGATTCTGTAAAATCCAGAAGATTAACACTTACTTCTATAACATGTATTCTAATAAGATGGAAAACATAAAATTAAATATGCAAATTCCTACATACATATGAATTACCAAAGCTGAATCAAAAAAACATAAAAATTCTAAAAAATTCTAAGTCAATGAAATTAAAGATGTAATTATCAGCCTACCAACAAAGAAGTGTCCACAATCACCACAGAATTCTGTAACAAATTTAGAGAGGACCTAACGATGCTATTTCTCAAACTCTAATGAAATTGAAAAGGAAGCAATATTCCCAAATGCATTCCTGGAAGCAAGTATTACCCTCACAACAAAACCAGAGAAGGATCCAACCAAAAAAGAAAACTGTAAGCCAATCTTCCTAATGAGCACAAATATAAAAATCTTCAATAAGATACTGGCAAACAGAATGGATCAAATCATGAAGGGTACACAGTATTATAAAGTAGGACTCATTCCAGGGAAGGAGGCACTATTCAGCACATGCAAATCATTACATATAACAAAACACATTAACAAAGCCAAGGACAAAAACCATATTATCACCTCTATAGATGTAGAAAAATCACTTGACAAATTCCAACACCCATTCATCATAAAAACCTTATGGAAATTTGGAAAAGATAGTCCTTATCATAATCTGACAAAAACCATGTATGACAAACCAATATCATACTGAATGAACAAAAATTGAAAGCTTTTACTCTAAAATCAGGAACAAAGCAAAGATACCGACTATCACCATTCCTATTCAGTATAGTTCTGAATAAACTACCCAAAGCAATTAGACAATAGATAAAATTAAATAACAATAGGAAAGGGACAATTTAAATTATCATTATTTGTAGATGACATGATACTCTACATAGAAGAACCCTAAAACTCCACCAAAAATATTTTTACATTTAATAATCAAATTCAGTATCACAACTGGATATAAAGTCCACACTGAAAAATCAAAAGTATTTGTGCACACAAATAAAAAACCTACTGAAAGAGAAATTTAAAAACACCTTTCATTTTAGTGTTCAAAGAAATGATAAACCTACAGATTAATCTAATAAAAGAATTAAAAGATCTTATGATTAGGGACCCTTACTTACAGTGATTCCTCCAATGTCCTGCAAATGCTATAGGACACAGCAGAAAGAAAGAACAAGGGACAAAAGCAAGCCAACAAGGAACTGGGATAATCAATTGTTTATGGGGTACGAAAGGCCATGAGGCAGCCCAAACCTCTGTGTTCAGTGTTTACATCTTTGTCAAAGACAATGAGTGAAGGGCAGTGAGTGTTTCCATGAGCAGTTATAGAGATTATGGTGGACTAGCAAGAAGAGCAAAGCATTGTTGCAAGAATAAGACAAGACACAATAAGAAGACTGTAGTTTCCTTAGGAGAAACTATTTACCACTGCTACTATGTTGCTTTAAAAATCCTTTTCATCCTCAAGAGTCTTATCTTTGCCTAACCATAGGGCTTCAGCTATGACCAGAAGAAAGCAGGAAGTTTTTGTGTTCCAATCTGACTGAAGGACAGGGCAGGTTTGGCCTTGGACTTCACCTAGACCCAATTTAGAATCTTTGATCTGTAACACTTTACATCAAAAACTACCATATTCTGAAGAAATGAGTTGAAGAGGATATCAGAAATAGGAACAGCATTCCTTGTTTTTTGATAGGCAGAAACAACACAATGAAAATGGCCATGCATCCAAAATTGTTACACAGATTTAATCCAATCCCAATAAAAATTCCAATAGTATGTTGCATAGAATTAGAAAAAAAAAGATTCTAAAATTCATTTGGAACCAGAAGACAATTAGAATAGGTAAAACAATTCTGGACAACAAACAGGGGCAAGACAGAGCGCATCACAATAACTGACTTGAAATTATACTACAAAACTACTGTGATTAAAAAAAAACAATATGGTAGTGGTAAAAAAAAAAGAAAAGACAAACTTGAGGATCAATGGAACACATTAAAAGATGTAGAAATAACTTCAAACATATTCAGCCAATTTATCTTTTACTAACGAGCCAAACACCTTCACTGGAAGAAACAGTCTCTTTACCAAATAGTGATTGAAAAGTTGGCTTTGCAGGTGCCAAAGATTTAAACTAAAGCCACATCTTCCACCAGGCAATAAACTAAATTAAAAATGGATCAAAGTTCCAAATATTAAAACAGAGATACTAAATCTGCTGGAAGTTAGAGTAGGTAAAAATCTTGAAGACATAGGTGTAGGCAAAGACTTCGTGAACAAAACATAGATCACACAGAAATTATCACAAAGAATCAACAACTGGATCTCATCTTATTAAAGTCTTAGGCACAGAAAAATAAACCACCAAATAAGTGAAGACATAACACATTGGGAAACAATTTTGCCTGCTGTTCCTCAGACAAAGGACTAATACCTAGAATATATAGAGAATTTTTAAAAATCAGATTTCCTAAATTTAAAAGCCTAATCCATAAATGGGCATCTGAAATGAATAGACATTTCTCAGATGAAGAAGTAGAAGAGGAAAATAAATTTATGAAAAAATGTTCACCATCACTGACCATATAAGAGATGAAAAATAAAACAACACAGATTTTTTTCTCACTCCAGAAAGAATGTATTTTATCAAGAAATCTACCAATAAAAGAAGCTGGCAGAGCTGTATGGAAACTTTTTTCACTGATTTTTGGAGTGTAGACTGGTACAGCCACTGTGGAAATCAATGTTAAAATTTCTCATAAAACTGAAACTAGATGCTCCATTTAACCCAAATTTCACCCCTTTTGATATCTTCCCCAAAGAATTAAAATCATCATACCACAGTGATATATAAACACTTTTATTAATAGTGGCATACTTCGCGATACTTATCTCCTGAAAACAGTCCAAATTCCCATCAACTGATGAATGAATAAAAACAAAATGTTGGTTTTTTTTAATACAGTGAAGTATTATTCAGCCATAAGGAAGGATAAGCCTGAACCATTTATAGCTGAATGGATGCAGCTTGAGACCATATTATTAAGTGAAATAAATTGGATGCACACATTTATGTACAACACTTTCTCTTGTGTGAGAAAACAAAAGTGTTAATAAGGATAAAATAGTATAATATATACTGGGAAACTAGAAGAAAATAAACAAATAAGAAGGGAAGTGAAGGAAGGGGTAGAGGGAAAGGAAAGAAGGGACAAGAAGAAAAGAGAGTAGAATAAAAATAGAAACATCTTTTGTAAATCGGGATGCATAGAGGTTGAAGGAAGGGGAGTGGGATGGGAAAAATAAATGCTATCATTACATATATCTAAAATATACCAATAAAATTTAAAAGTAAAAAAAATAGAAAAAGTCAGAAATGAACATTGCACATACCCTTTTGTAGAAACAATTATATGAAGTGTTTTTTTATATTCTACTAATGTATAGTGATTAAATTTAGAATATTGAAACTTTCTTGATTTCCAGTGATAAACTCTGCTTGGAGATAACTTTTTAAACTTTTCTATAGTAGAATAGATTTGATTGCTAATGTTTTGCTAACAATTCATCTCTGTGTTTATATAAGTGTTTCATTACTGGGGTTTGAACCCAAGGCCTTCTCATGAGTATCATATCCAGCCTGGTTTTTCTATTTTGACATACGATTTTAATGTTGAGGAACTTGTCACCGGTAAGTGAGATCTCATCAAGACAATAATGGCCTAGGGAAGAACTTTTGTTCTTACAGGCAATGAGGATTTAAGCACCCCTCCCCCAAAAAGCAAAGCGAGCAACTGTATTTGTCTTCATGGTCCCAAGTGTACCCTAACCCTCCCAAAGATGATGAAGGACAGTTCATATCAGTAAAATTAGCAATGCATTGTAGAGACTAATGTATTATTTTTTCCTGCTTACAGGTCAAGAACTGTTTCACAATAGCCTCTCCTAGCAAATATATCCACTTTCCTGCTCTACCAGATATCAGTGAAGGTGGCCAGTGAAAACTCCAATAGAAACAAATAATGCAAAATTAATCTTGCAAATGCTACAATAATGAAATGCCCATTGGACCCACAATCTACAAATACAGGTTATAAACTCTGCTATAAACTCAAGCAAAGAGACTGTTAAATTAAAAGTTAAATTATAATAGTAGCATATATTTAGTTAAATTATAGTTAAATTATAAGTTAAATTATAATAGTAGCATATGTTTAAGATATCCATGTTAAAAAAAAAAAAACTTGCCATGCACACCAATAATCAGAAACATCTCAAGCTTCAAGAGAAAGACATTAGTCTGATACTAATGTAAATATGAATGAGTCTTGGAATTACTTACCAAGGGTTTTGTAGCATCAACAGTAAAGAAGCTTCAATAGTCAACCTTAAATCTTATTTGAAAATTAAAAAAAAAAACAGAAAACATAAATACCTGCAAAGTTAGATGGCATAAAACAGGAAAAAAGACATTTTCAAAATTAAAAGTATAATAACAATGAGAAACATCTTGATGGAAAGGCTCTACACTATAGTAAAATAATAGATCAAATAATTTAACTTCAAAAGAGATTCATAGAAATTACCTAATCTGAACAATGTAGAGAACAAAGGTTATAAGAAAAATGAACATAGTATAAAGACCTGTAGGAAAGTACTTTAAGATTCACTATTCTTTTATTTGAGTCTAGGATGAGAGTAATACAGTTGTTGGCACAAAGCGATATGACTAATCCCTTCAGCAAATAGTTCTATCTTGCCATGGTTCTCAGGCATGCTATCTGGACAGATTGGAGAATTTTAGAAAGTATTATGTGCCTCTTTTTGTTCAGCAGATCTTTTTTTCAGCATATATGTTTTCTTCCACGTTTTACACTAAGCAGTGAGGAGAAGCCATACTGTACTTTTAGTTCTTTGTTTAGCAATCTCAGCTGAATTTCCACCTTCATCGCTTGCAAGTTCTATTTCTAAGCAACAGCAAAGCACAATTCAGCCAAGTTCCCTGCCACTTATAATACAGATTCCTGAAATGTCCAGTAATACATTCCTTACTGCTTTCTAAGACCTCACCACGAACACTTTTAGCTTTCCTATTTCTGCCAACATTCTCTTTGTGACAACACATGTATTCTCTGAATGAGAGGTGTTCTCTGTAGCCCTCTTCCCTGTGTTCGAACCCTCACTGCAGAGGCTGCAGCATCTATATTTCAGGAATGAACCTCTTCAAAGGAGACTAAGTTTTTGAACCAAGATCCTCAATATTTTTTTCAGTAAACATACATTACTCCATGTACTTTTTTTAGATATTTGGTACAGTAGCACCCTATTTCTCTTAATCAAGTTCTGTATTAATTTATTAGAGCTACTATCAGAAAATACCAAATAACGAATGACTCGAACACACATGGTAGCAACAATCTAACAAGCAAAAACAAGAGAGGTATTCTCTCTCATTTCCAGAGTTTATAAATCCTGTATTAAAATGTTAGCAGAGCTATGTTCTCTCTTATTCTTCCCAGCCTTTCTCTAGCTTCTGAGTTGAGCTGGAAAATCTTAAAATTTCTTGACTTATTGGTGTAACTCTCCAGTCAGCCTCAGTAGCCACATAATCTCCTTGCTTCTCTGTCTCTGTTGCCTACTTCCATGAAGGCATCAGTTAACGGATTAGGGCTCACTCTGCTCAGAAAGCTTTGAACTTATCCTGATATTAATTACATTGGAAAAGAGAGAATTTTCAAATATGGCCACATTCTGTGGTTATGGGTTACTTAGAGACAGATATTTTAAGTCTTAAAAGTCATATTTAATGTGGAAACAAAAATGAAACACCATGTTCTACTTGGAAAAACACTATTTAAAAGTGGTAAAGCTAAAGGAGACTAAGTGAAAGAAAAATTTCTAAGCTACCTGAAATATTAAATGTTAATAAATAAATAATTTTTGACATCTGATAGACTTCAAATGTATTTTTGTGGGAAAGTCTTGATTTTGAATTCAATTTTATTAATAGATGCACTGCTCTCTTAAAGAGACCAATGTCTTTTTGTGTTAATGTTGCAAGTTGACTGTCTGAAGGAAATTTGTATTTCACGTAAGAAATCAAACTTATTTTAACATGTACCTCTATCTTCTTAACATCTGAGTTTTAGTACTGAAATATCTCTTATTCTTTATGTTAATAGTTTATATTTCCTGTCTTTTAATTCTTAATCTTAAACTTGCATTTGGTTCATCACTTTTTACGTCTTTGAGAGAAAAAGCTAACACTTTTTTTCACGTGCTGGGGATTGAGTGTACATTGCTGTCTCATGCTCTGCCACTCGGCTGCAAGCCTACATCCTGATTTTTGTTTTGTTTTAGTCTTGCTTTCTATTTGATTGGTTTCTGTTTCTACCTTCATTCCATTCTATTTAAAATTTGCCTCTCTTTTTATTTTAACATTTTGGACATCAGCTTAAATAATTGCCTTGCAGTGATACCTCAAGACAATTTGGTTCTCACCCAATTCAGTTTGTGACCAGAATCATGGAAATAATTAAGGTCATGAACCGAGATACCACTCCATAGGGAATCAAAGCTACAATCTTGTGTTTAAGCACTGTCTGTCTGTGTTCTATAAATTTTCATTTATTTTGCAGTATTATATTTTAATATCCCATGAAATATTATAAATTAATTGATGAATTCCTCCAAAAATCCCATGTAATTAAAAAATAATAGGAAATTTTCCATTTCTTGTTTTATGAATTTCTAATTTAATATTTGTTAGCCCAGGTAAAATACTACAAATAATTTTCATTTCTCGAATTTCTACTATATATTAATAATATACCTATTTTTTATGATTACTATTGTACATTTGTTCAGTTTCAATCTAGTTGCATTTTTATTCTTAGTATGCACTGTTTGGGTTTTATGCCCACCTTACCACAGCATTTGAACTTCTCTAGAGTCACGTGTTGAGGATTAATAAACTCTTTCCTTCCTGTCAAGGCTGGACTTCCAGTCACCTTTCTTACCCCTGTTCCTGTTTTCTACTTGGTATTAAGTGTACTGTTGGAAGTCATCCGGTCTTTACACATTCTCACTCAAGGCCTTCCGTACCAGAAGTTCTTCCCCACATTTTGAAGACTCCTTTCTCATGTCCTGTCCTGCAGATCCCAAGTTACTGCCGGAAGTCTCGTCTCCGGATTCTAGGTATAGTAGAGTCACTATGCACACTGAGTCTTGTTTGTTGTGCCACTTACCAGAAATTTTTACCCGTCAGGAAGCCAGGATGATGTTGAGGTTTACTCCTGAGTTTCTCTTTTCTCAGTAATTACTCTTTATTTATTGCTTGTTATCCTGTGACTGCATAGAGCTACCTATATCTTCTGCCTAGCACTGGTGCTTTTTACTCTGGCGTTGAAAGTCCATTGCCAGGTATTTCAGTAGTGGACCAGGAGACCCTGATGTGTTGTTGTTGTTGTGCTGGTGTTTCATTTTACCTTTTCAAGTTGGTATTGCTTGTGGGAAATCAGCTTTGCCTCCATGCTAATAAGTTCTGTGACATCTTAGTATCCTCAAGGGGGAGCCAAAACATCAACGTGCAGGTGTAATGTACGTAGAACTCTGAGGTTCCCTTTTTTTAAAGAGATTCCAGGTGAAAATCTTCATAAGAAATGTGTTGAAGTTTTTTATTTTCTTCTTCCTTATTTTATTGTGATAGGTATTACCACCTTCATCGAGATGGGCAGCTCATCAAGTCACATTTGTGAAGATTACTGAGAGCTTCGGAGGAGATTCAAGACCTGGGGCTTTAGAAAAAATGTTATAGTGTGAAGATTAACAGTAGCAGGGCTGTCCTTTGAAGAGGACTTGCAATCAGACTATGGCAATCTGTTCAATATTTCATTTAAATGTTTGTTATAATAACATGATAAGCAGCTTATAAATATGGGAACTGTTTATAGTTTATGTAGAACTATTTCTTTGAGTTTGGAGTATTTCTTTGTAACTTTTTTCAGGTACCTGGAATCGAACGCATGACCTTGTGCTTGCCAGGCTGGCGCTGTGCCTCTGAGCTGTAACCCTAAGTCCCTCCATTATTTTTCACTTTTTTGAAATTTAATTTAAATATTTGGACTGAATTTCACTTTAAAATTTTAAGATGCCAAGCTGCTTTTTCGTATCTTCTTTTTATCTGCCATTCTCATTTGTTCGTATATTTATTTCGTATATATTCATTTATTTCAAAGTTTTTGCTAAATCCTAGAGGTAAGGTTTTACTTACAAATTTTAGTTGTAACTAGAAATTAAACTGTAAGTGATTAAAAAGTTAGTAGGGAAAGATATTGATCATACAAACAGAAGGTTACATAATAAAGAATAGTAACTCATTCTGCCTACTATGGCCATAACCTAAGGACTAATAACATCTCCCCAGTGCTAGTATCATATCCATTTAATCTGTACTGCACATCTCTCTGGTATGTTCTTTCTGAATACAATCCAGTTTAGCTTTCTCCCTTGAATCAAATCTATCAGTGGCTGATCGTGACATTAAATTCAAAGATGAGTTTCCTAGCAAAGCATGATGTATCCCAGTGTATCCATTAACCTTATCTCTAACCCTCTCTTCTCTGCACACCCTCTGCTCTGCATTCTAAGAAGTAAGTTAAATTGTCAGTGGTCTGTTTTCTCATAACTCCATGATTTTATTCGTATCATCCCTTTGCCTAAAATTCCACCTCAAACTACCTGGGTTAGTAAAGTGAATATTTCTATAAGTACCTTTTTTCAGTGTCATCTTTTCTTTCTAGTATTTACTGGCACCCCCTTTTCCCTCAAGCAGCCTACTACTCTTTTCCATTTTCAACTGTATTCTTTAGGCACTTCTATTGTAATAAAGTGAAGAAGGTATTATTGCAACTTATATTTATAGTTCCCAATAAAATCTATGAGTCTTATGAACTGAATTCTATAACATTAAAGAATTCTCACAACCTAGAATTTGCTCTTCATTCTTACATCCAAAATTCTTTTAAAAAGATCAAACCCTGGTAAAATAAATAAATAACAGAAAGATGACAAATGACCTATTTGTATATATGTAAATTTTGAAGTCAAATGCAGTACAAAATGCTTTTTAACCTATGGGAGTGATTCAAAATTCAAGGAAGAAAGATTATCTTATAAACCATCATTTTGTTATCATACATTAATAAATATGAAACATTTAGATATAACGGTTTATAAAACTCAGATTATGTTTACATTTTTAAAGTTCATTCTCATAAAAGACACACTTCCATTAACCCCTGTCATTCTTGCTGCATTTTTAAGCAACTCTGGAAGTTCTCTTTCATGATTTTATTAGGCGTGATTAAAAACTGTGAATGCTACTGCCATTGGAAAGCCAGGCTCATAAAAACATTGCACTGTGTTTTCTTTCACCTCATATACCGGATCAGGCATTGTGCAACTTTTGAATCTTCCCCAAAGTCAAAATGAGCATGAAAGATAAACATATTTGAATCAATTCAGTGTAACTAAACATACTCACAAAAGAGGGCTTCCCAGAACTGTTTTAGAAAGTAGCAAAATTGATGAGACAATTGTGCTGTAAGGGGGAGCAGTTTGATGATGATTAATGGCAATATATGTTACTCATTCTATTTTTCAACCATAGTTCATATATGATAAGAAATCAGTCTTAAAATGCACCTTGCAAAGCATGTCCTTTTTGTGACTTTAGTTAATCAGCCCCCGAGACTAAGCATCCTGCAGACACAACACATCTTACAAATCTACCTGTTCCAGACATACAAATCTGTTCCAAATCCTCAGAGTAGAAACATGATCTGCACTATACATACTCCCTAGGTATGTACCAGGCCCTGGGCATTTCTTGACATATTTTTTTTTAAGATAAAGTATATGTTATCCAATAAATCTTAGATTAGCCTCTAGGAAGAAATACAGAGTAGGAAATAATCTGTTCTCTTTCTCCAGTTTCTCTAAGTCACATGTCCATCCTGCTGTCCCAGGAATACTCCTTTCAGTTGAAACCATGACAAAATTTCACACAGAATAATTGTGCTTGACATAGCTGTGGAATAATGAATTAAATGACAGCATATGCTATGCTATGTCATGGATGATAAGCATCCTCAATAAAACTCACCATATTTGTACCTTAAGACACTAGCAATTTGTTTAAATTTCCCTCTCAGAAAAAATTGGAAACCCACCATGTCATATCTTCTCCCTGTGTGATGATTTTGTTTTTATTTTTGGATTTGGAAATTAGAGGGCCTTACTGGGCTATGTTATCATCTAAAGACAATGGCATGTAATCAGGAAACATCATGACTTAAAGAGAACACTTCCTGGACTTCATCATGATCTAGGAAGTTTACATTTGTAATCCCTGGAAAAGTTAATGGGATTCCAAACAGTTAATTTTCATGTACCACCTCCAGTGCAACCCACAACAAGAATAAAGACACTAAGACTTAATTATAGTTATGGTGAACCAAGGGACCCTAAGTCTGGCCAGGATGACAGTTTATCAGAGCAAAAGCCTTAACGTCCTGCCCAATCTGGGTTTTATTAATTCATGAAAATGAGAGTAAATTGAGGATGGGTGACTGTAACAAAGGCAGGAAATATGTGAGTACTGTAAGCTGGGCTAAGTAGGAGGCCTGAAGGCACTTCTGTAATATGCAGAGAGAGAGATTTGCACAAACACTAACCTATATAACACAATTGAGGTAGCATCTGACGTTTTGGGGCTGGTGCTTCAGTTCTGATATACAAACTTCTCTGCTGTGGGAAGTCATAGCCTCATCCAAAGGCTTGATCCTAACTGACAGCCCTGCAACTGTGGCTTTTTATCCTGCTGGCTCAACCATGATTTTTGGGAGTCATAGGGTGGAAAAAAAGTGGCTATCACCTAGCTTCAGAGATTACATATCAGTACCTCAGCTAGCTTTATTTTCATTGCTTACAGCGAACTGAAGGGAAAAGAAAATGGCCTAGCCAGCTTTGTACATATCAGTTCATGGACATGAGGCCAGGTTTAGCCAAAGTGGAGATAATTGCTCTTTGTTCAAGGAGATTCATCCATGTGGTCCTCTACACTTACCCCTTCTTTGTTTTGAAAAAGCTGGAGCAAGGTCAACTGTGGTTTTATGGCTTCTAGTTGTCTCGTGGTTGTGAATCCTCCATGATATACTTTAAAGAGAAAAAATTATAAACAAGAAAATGAGCAGACAAATACTAATATACAACCAAAAGTTAAGTTTGAGACATGCAAATGTATTTAATTGTTTTATAGCATCAGCAAACTTATCCCAATCCTTATTTGGATATCAAATGCAGCTGTCTGTTGTGACATAGATAGCACTTACCACTGAAGGGCAACTATAGTAGCATTTTGATGGATTGCTCACTCTGTATGTTTTCTGATCATTCTCCAAGGATTCAGGCTTTTCTTATGTGATAATGGGGTGATAAAAAAGTGAGGCATATTATGGTGCCACTTTAAATTCATTGTAATTGCAAACTTTCAAGTTGATCTTCCATCCAAAGGACAGATGTTTTTAGGGTGCTCACCTGAGTTTGCAACTTTATATCAATTTTTCACTGAATTTTTCTTCACAATGATGTAGTAGTCTGTTAACATCACATTGACATCAGCATGCTGGGCGCCCATCTTCATTAGTCAACTTTAGTAACTGGTGGCTGATCATTATTGGACTATAGGCGGCCTTTACTACAATTTTAGTCGAATATCAGATCAATGGAATATTGCTAAGCTGTATATCTATACCCCCCCAAAAGACATGTATTCATAGATGACACTTAAGAAAGATTATGAGGCTCTCACAGCTGACTTCTTAAGCCTGGCCGGGGGTAGTTAAGTGGAGGCATGACTTGGAAGTATATACATATCCCTTCTCATGTCCTCATTGTCTCTATGGGTTTCCTGAATTGCAAGATCTCAGCAGTTTTCCTAATTCCGATTCTCCTACCATAACTTTGTGTCTTGGAGCTGGATAACTATGAGCTAAAAACAAAAGTTGAATAAACTTCTCCTCCATTAAATTATGGGTGTTGGATCATGTGTCCCAAGTGACTAAGTGACTAACATAGATTTTGGTACTTGAGAAGTATTGACATTGCTTTCATTGCTACCTGACCATATGGTTGGAATCTTTGATATCTGGTTTGTGGAAAAAACTTCAAAACATTCAGAGATGCAGCCTTGGGAAGCCCTACAGTGCATCAATCAAGTTTTTATGGGAGATTCTGTACAGAGGTCACAAGATCAGCATCCTGACAAAAAAGCAGACCAAAAGACAAATTGGACTAGAGGCTATGTGTGCTATGCTCTGGTACAAAACTAGTGTATGTTTTGCTCATGTTCTGAGACTTTGTGGAAGACTGCAATTAAGAGTGGGGAACTTATTAATTTGCCAGAAGGAATTTCAAGGCAGCTCAAAATTGAGGCTGTGAATGGTATTGGTGGCAGGTTTTTCCTAGGTTTATTCTCAAAGTCAGGAGCAAAATCCATTTGAATTGTTTTCAGTTTCTCCAAAGTTCATGGACCTAAAAAAGTGGTTTCCTTGGAGAATGAAGTTGCTAAAAAGTTTTAAAAGACAAATATTTTGCATTAGGATAATAGAAAAGATGCCTTGAGGCAACGCAAGGTTCAGCAAGACCCTGCCCTTCTCATGGGAAGAGAAACGAGTGTGAAAGCCTTTGCTTTGAGTAGAGAGATACAGAGTATCTTGCTCCAAAAGGGCCACATAGGGAATTGGTTCCCCTAGAGTTGGTTCACAGTGTTCAATCATCCAGGGCCTAGGAGACTTGTAAAACATGACCTAAGAAGCTCCCACTGCTGATCACACTGATAGCAGACATTGACAGCATTCACATAGTAGTCACTTCATTGGCTTGAACATTGTAAGAGTTATGGGATTAGAGAATCTTCCACCCAGAATTCAGAAAGAGACTTGAAAGTCCAAGCAGTGCACCCCTTGAGATGGTCCTACGTGAAGCTCCAAAAGTGAAGGCCAAAATGCAGTAGAGATCACAGGAAGTTGAAGAAGACCCAAGAAAGTAGGCTCTTTACCAACAAAGGCCTCAAGTAGTGAGCAGAACTATCCCAAAGGAGAAGACATGAGGCCTACAACCTGCGATACTGTAGAGGCAGCACCATCCAAGACTTTGGGAGTTTATATCTTTGCCTTGGATGCTGGATATGAAACTATAGAATTTACTGTTTTTCCTGTTGGATTTTCATCTTACTTTGGTTCCATTGTTTTTTGTCTGCCTGTTCATCCCTTTTGGAATGGAAATATATACCCTGTGCCATTTGGTATGTTGTAAGTGTTTACTTTTCTTTGTGATTTTTACTGAGACTCACAGCTAAGAGTTTGCCTTGTGTCTCAACGGACTCAGGATTTTCAACAATGCTGAAACTATTAGTACTTTGTCGACTCATAGAGAGAATCTAAACATTTTTCATAAAGAAATGTACATGAACCTTCTGATGTCCAGTAGCAGAAATTTAATGCTTATGTATAGATGTCCCTAAAGATGTTCATAAGTGGAGCTTTTGGAAGGTGATGGGCTCATAAACCACTATAGATAACTTGCTTTTAAAAGGTGGTCCACTGGAGATGTGGATTTGGAAGACTATGGCTCCTTTCCTGGCTCCTTGCTTCTCTGCTTCCTGGCCACAGTGGCACACCCAGCTTTCCTCCACTCAGACCTCTCTGCCACATTGTTTTTGTCTGTAGGTCTGCTGAACATAGACTGAAACTTCTAAACTGTTAGCTAAAATAAATCTCTTCTCCTTTATGATGCAGGAATATGGTATTTTGTCCCAGTGACAAGAAACATGACTCATGTCTCAAAGATTTAAACTACATTGGTAAAATAACCTTCCTCCAAGATGAATATACCCAAAAGAATATAATAGCAATCATAATAAGGAGGTCAACTGTGTCAATATCTATGGCCTCTAATGTCTGGTTTAATGACCTGAAGTTCAAATGTTGTTGCTGGCCATATACCAAGTCATTCCCAGATTTATGAAAGATATTTAAAACATACTTTTTCACAGACTCATGAACCAAAAATAATGGTCTAATTCTAAAACCTGGGTATAGGGTCACTAAGTAATATATTAGGAATGGCATATCTAAGTATCACAATCTAACCATGAACTTAAAGTCATCTTCTATAAAGAAAAATATGTGTACTGTCAATTATGTGCTATCACAGTATATCCACAGTACACCAGTGTACTCACATGAAAACTATCATCACAGCAAGTTCTTTACATTTTGTGACCATACCAGCTTCTTTCATAAAGACTTTACAGCACCAATAAACCTTGACAAATCATTCATTCATATTCTATGCTTTACTTAACTTTCAGAGAATACAGAAGTCTAATTTGAGTACAATGTTTGTCTTAGGCAGTTTGACTTCCATAATAAAATTCTGTATATGAAGTGATGTGGAAAAAAATAGGCATGTATTACTTGTAGTCCTGAAGGTGACAGTCTAAGATCCCACTGGAAGCAGGATTAGGTTTTGGAGAGAGCCTTCTTCCAGGTAGGAACTCTTGACATATTCTTGCGAGGTAAGGAGAGGAAATAATTTTCTCTGCATATTTAAATAATGCTGTGCTAATCTTTTTCATGATGGCTCCTCCTTCATGATTTTCTCTAAGTCAAATCAACTCTTAAGGAACTCATCTTTTAATATAATCCCACCAAAGGGTATGGTTTCAAAATGGTATTTTGAGTGTCAGAACTATTCAGTCAACAATGGACTTTATGTTCTAAGGACTCTTTTCCTTGGCCCCAAACTTAGATGTGATCATTCAAGTTCAAGTATAGGCAATTACAAGGGTTTTATATGGCAGGGTTCAAGAGAGATGTTCTCCCCATATCAGACTTCGTGCACAGCAGTGCCCCATAGTCTGTGCAGAAGCTGCAGTCAAGGACTCAGATTCTCCTGGGCGGCCGTGCTCATTTGTACAGAGCTGTGCTCCTAGCTTCACCACCTTCATTTAGCATTTTCTTTACCATAGAACTTTGAGATCTTCTGCAGGTCCCACTGGCAAGACCTCTTTACTGGGGGATAGGAGGACCTCCAGACATTTTCTTCCATTCAGACTCAGTGCTTCATATTTCTTAAGATTCTTTCTCTTCCCTACTTCCCTCAAATGATCATTAAATCCATATATCTAGAGGAGTCATTTTTACGTGGCTCCCTGATATCCAAAATAAACGAAGCCAGAAAATGGTTTAAAAGCTAATTCCAGGTTCACAGTGAAGCTATCATAACAGGAATGAAGATCCAAAGTGATCTTAACTCCAAGATGTATTGTAGGTACGCAAAAGGGTACAGTAGCAATCGCAGTAAGGAGATCAGCTGTGTCACTACCTACAGCCTGTTATGTATGGCTTAATGTTTGGTGTGTTTTAGTTTGTTTGTTTGTTTGTTTGTTTTGTTTCATTTTTTTTGCTTGTTTTTTTGTACTAATGATCAAACTCACTGCCTTGTGCTTACCAGGCAAGTTCTTGAACCACTGGGCTAAATTCCCACTCATGTCTGGCTTAATGATCTGAAGCTTAAATGTTGGTGCTGGCTATATAGCATGTCATTACCAGATAATATTTTAATAAATGATTATGGAAATAAATGAAATTTTCTAGATGAAACAAAGACTGGAGATATTTCAAAATATGCTCAATGAAAGAAACTGAGGTTGTTAAGAGAGTAAATTCATGTAGCTAAACCACTTGGATTTATTAATTTACTAACACAAAAATAAATCTTCTATCTTTATGACAAAAGGAAATGATGTCACAAAAAGCAATACCACACGTAGGTGCAGCCGTCCCATAGAGTCTGGAAAATATATTGATTTTCTTGTGTGCATTTCAAAGACAAATCTCAGTTCTTTAAGGAAACAATCCTGTGAGACTGTTTCATTTCTCAAAGACCAAAAATGGACATATAAGAACAAAATGTCACAAATTCAGTATTTGTGACTCCTTAAAATGTATATGTAGAAATTGAGTCCATAAAGTGATTTTTGTTAGGAAGTGGGGACTTTGGAAGATTAGCTCATGAGTGTGGAATCCTTAGGATTGAGATTAAACTTCTTATAAAAGAGTAAATTAAGAACTTATTGTCTCTTTTACCATATGAGTATAAAATGGGTAGACAAGCTGTATGCAACTCAAGAGAGCTGCCAACATAACCTGACCATTCTGACACTTCCAGAATTCATGTAAGAAATAAATATCTGGGATTTATTAGTCACCCGGTCCATGGTATATTGTTATACCAATCTGAGTTAGTATAATTCATAGTTATAAGACATATGATTTATAAGGTAACTGGTTTGAGAAAGTGTACAACTTCTAGCTCCAGATTTAGAAATTCTTATGTTTTTGCTTTGCTGGTACGGGGGATCGAACTCACAACCTTGAGCTTGCCAAGCAGGTACTTATGCTACAGGAGCTCCAGATTTAGATGGGAACAAATAATAAATTCTCCTGGCAGCACTGAGCATTCACAAGAACGTATTTTAAATAAGGATGGGTTAGGAGGAGAAATGGGAGGAAGGCCTGGCATCACCCTAAAGATGTCACTCTGATATTGCTAAAATTCATGCTAGAGTTTGTTCATTTTTTAGCATACAGGATGGAGGGGTCAATATATTCTGGGATCGTGCAGTTCTCACTTGGCAATGAGGTGGTCCTTACATCTTTACTCTTCTAATTGGTGCTCAACTAACATCATTCTTGAAGACAAAATGGAACACAAGGCTTGGCACTTTTTTTGGTTTAACATGTCTCACACTATTGCATTAAGTGATATCAAAGTTTGATCTTTTACATTCCTTTTTTCTGTTTAATTAGTGTATGCTTGCAAGAGACAATATGTATGTGTGTTTTGGAGAATTGATATGTGCCACATATACAACATAGTTTGTCTTTTTTAGTTCTGGGGATTGAAACAGGGCCTTCACATTGAGATATGTCCCCAGGTCTTTCTAAATTTTGCATTTTTCTATATAGGCAGAATCTTATCTTGGTAAAACACCCAAGCTGAGCTCAAAATTGTAATCTTCCTGCCTGAGCCTCCCACAGTGCTAGGTTTACAGGCGTGGGCCACCATGCCTGGCTGCATTTATCCTGATCATTTCTGATCCCTTTTGTCTCCTTGCCTTAGTCAGCAACTCCCACACCTTGCAGTACCCTTTTCTCCTGCTCTGCTGAGCTCCTGACATTCATCTCTCTATTTTGGATGACTTTCTTCCCTTTTTTCCCGAGAAGCAATTGTATAATTCCTTCATTTGCAGAATAATAAAGTCATGTTCTTCTTTCTTCCATCTGTGTCTTCTGAAAATCAGTGACAGTTAACACAGTGCCTGCTTTGATCTAAGTATATTAATAGCCTAGATCACGAATATCTGCAACAATCATCAACTTGAACAATGATGATTTTATACTGGTGTTTTGACTACCTTCTTCTTCCATGAGTGGTCACATAAGCTGACAAAATGACAACTCAGTAGAGAAACTGTTTCTTCATGAACTGTTTGTTTCACCCATAAGAGGTCATGATAAATTTAAGTTATTTGGGCATATGCATGTTTATCTCTGGAAAATGAATGAACTAAATGGTCAGAAATAATTTTTTTTGTTTTATTTGTTTTCAAGAGAAAAATGGAAAAATCAAAAAGCACACAAACAATTAAAAAACAACAACAAAGCAAAATAACTACAATGACAACCACAACATTGATACTTAGAAATATCTCCAAATATTCAACAACAACCAACCATGACAGTGACTGTGAAGATCAATTTCTAAGAAGGTTATATTTTATTTCCACTGTATTTTAGTACTTTGAAATGTCCTTAATGATTTCAAGTGATGTTCCTGTCTATTCAGCACACTGAACTATACTGAGAATAGTTATTCACAAACATCACTGAAAAACCCACTAGAATGTGGCACAGTTAATCATGATGTTTTGTTTAATGATTCCCCAAGAGCAGAAGTATTGACAGACAAGGAACTAATCTGGATGGCCTCAGAGGGTTCTTTCCATCCCTGCTTCCAGTTACTTTGCTAAAAGCTGAGAAGTGTGTAGCGATGACATATTCTTTGACTAATGGCAGCATTACTGACATACAAAGTTGTTCCCATGATAAATTTCTACTCACTTATAAAGAGAATCCCTTTAAACATGAAACAGCGAAAGACAAGAATTCCTCTCGGAATTGCTTTCTTTGGAAGGTCAGCATGTTGGGAGAGGAAGGCATGTCTTTAGTAACCTTGGTCATGATGTGCACAGTCCAGTCTAGGCTACAGACTTGGTTAGTTTTGGAGACTGTCCATTGTACTACACCTCTCCTGGTACACAGCCTCCATAAGCCCTGGGTCACAAAGACATCCCATTGATGCAGACATCTTATAACTGGCCCATTTCTTTACCTTGAAAACTGTATGAATCCAAGGTGGCATGGGTTTTTGAGACATTACTCTCCTTTTCATATATATGAAAATGTATTGGTCGCCCATATTTGTAGAATGTTTGCAGATCTTTGGGTCAAAGGGAAACTCACTGAAATTTAAAATAATATGACATGGCAGATAATTATTTTTAACATATCACCTATCATTAAATTAACTGACTGAAATCGTATATGCATTTTCACATTTTAATTTGACTAATGTGAGAAAATTACATGGCAAATTATTCAGACACATGACCTAACAGTGTATGATTAGTTAACAAGTGTTATTTATCAGTGATGAGTGTCACTACTTAAGCTCTGGGAAATGCCCGAAAGTAGAGTAATTGTAGGTTCTCTATGATACTGTGTAGCATAGTGATGACAAAGTAAAATATTTAAATAATTTCTTGTGGCTATTCAGTGAGAGAAATTAACTCTGACAGCAAGTCTCTGTGGCAAACATGCAATCTCCACTGATAAAATACTTCTTGACCTTGACAACCCTTTGTTACTTTAGGTTTTGAGAAGCCACATATTTCAATTGCTAAAATCAATAAGCCAGAACTGTCTTTACCAAAGGAGAAAATTATGTTATGCTGGAGCTGAGGTAGAGTGCCTCCCATAGAAGTGTCTCCAAATCAAATTGCAGCTTTAAGAGTTCATGGCAGGGAACAACTATGTGGCAATTTTGTATCTATGAAGATGAAGCCATTTTAAGGACACCCAACTGCATTTCCAGCAATTAAATGTGAGACAGTTCTTATTTATAGGAAGTCCTGTAGTCCAGTATCAAGTTTCACTGCTTTTATTGATAGCTAAATTGTAAATATCCTAACTAAAAATGCTTGTATTAGTGAATCATTATGATCAGATAATTGATTCTTAATTCATTATACCCAATGTAATCTACTGCTTCAAAATAATTCACTATAATAAAATAAATGTTCTATGGATTCACTTTTCATTTTGTAGAATAAAATTTATAAATAAATATATTTGAGACAGAAATATATTTTTACTTTATTCTGCCAAAATGGCCTGACTCTAACTGTAAATCTAACATGTCTATGACCTCTTTTTACACACAGAGGTTGAAACAAGCAATTACATTTGTCTCAAAGCAATTCTTGTCTATCAAGTTCTCAGCAACCAGAGTAACAATTGTCCCTACTGCTTCTTAAATATTTTCTTTGACCCTTTTGGAAATAATGCTGCACATATAAAGATACTCCTGATTACTAAAAAATTTTAAACTACCTGGAAGATATGCTTTAAAACAGTATGAAATTATAAAATTGTGAGAGTGAATGGCTTGGAGGGAGAAATTCTTTTGGAAGAAAAGATTTTCTTTTTCAGTACATCAAATCCCTTCTAGCCTGTTAGCATCTTTCAGTTTTCAAATGCCCCTTATGTCCAAATGAAACGCGAACAATTATGCCGTGAGGTTCAAGGTGCTCCCACCAGGCTGAGTAGAAAGAGACGCCCACACCGCGAGACAGTTATCACCAGATTTACTGTCTGGCGGCAGATGCTCACTGAAGTGAGAATGTTCCCTGGACTCATGTCGCGCCTGTCTTCTTGACTCCACCAGGGCTTCCTCCTCAGGGAATTACAGGGATAAGCATCTCCCTGTCTTACCACTCACACTCGGAGCTCACACAGAGCAAGTCTTTTGCCTCCTCTCTGGGGAGTTATTTATCTCCCTGAAGCAAATTTTATTGTTTTGTTTTAAAGAGAAAGGTTTGGATGCACATAACCCATTCCGTTATCAGGGTCAGATGCAATTGTTTCTGTCTTCTAGGGCATGTGCCTTTCTCTCATGATGAGTGGTTTCTAAGCAAGGCACTCTAATTTTTGGCTCCGCTGCATCTACTAAGGAAAAAAATCATTTTTCATTCCAGTATACACTGCAAGCATCATAAAAATCCAGGGCAAAGTATCTCTACTGGCAATGCCCCAATTAGATGAGCTGGAAAGAAGGAAGCAAGTTGTAAATACGGGGTGGCTCTGGCAGATTTTGTAATGGGTTCAGGGGCCTGCTTAGCCATTTTCTTCAGAACTAGCCTATTAAGTGTCATGTGTCTGTTTGTCTTTTATCCTTTGATGTATTTTTCACTGATCTATCAGTAGGCCAAATTGGATTAAGTTGTTACAATGATTTGTATTGTTTGCCACATACCTTGCCTCAATAAAATTAGAATACTACTAATAGCACTGCTAAGAGCAATAACATTACTTCATACTCACAACAAAACAATAAAGGAATGAATGATAGATATTCTCATCTCCATTTCATAGGGAAGAAGCCAAAATATTGGCCAATGCTATATAGGTAAAAATAAACAAAAATCAGATTTCTCAACCATTTTTCTGATTCATGCAAATATGAGAATTCAAAGAGTTGTTTTGTTTTGTTTTATTTTGTCTTTTGGAACAAACATGCTGGAGTGGTCAGGAGTGTACACTTTGCTCTTCATTATAAGGATTGTTCCCTCTCTCTCTCTCTCTCTCTCTCTCTCTCTCTCTCTCTCTCCCTGAACTTGTTTACTAGATGGAAAAAGACAGCAAAGAATTATACTTCTGCAACTAATTTGGCATAGTCAGGGAGTCAGGGAGTCAGGAAGAGTTGCTGATTCATGGTAGGTTCTAAATGCAAACTTGTTGCGTGTGTATCAAAGAAATTCATGTGTAAAATTCCTGCCCTAAGAGTACACAAGAGGAATTTTACTCATGAATGTCTTCAATGTGCTCCCCAAACAAATGTGTATTTGGAACCCACCATAAATCAGAAACTCCTCCTGGTACCCTGCCTAAACCTGAACATAGTTGTACATTCCTGTAAAGCCAGCATTCTTTTTTTTTTATTTTAAAGAGGGCAAAATTAAACACAACAAAACAGAATAAAACAGAACACAAGAGAGCAATGTAAGAGACATAAATTTCAAAGCAAGACAATCAGAGATCTTCACTATCATATTGTCTCTTGCTTTCTTCCAAATAGTTGTCCATATCTTCACATACAGAGAATTCACACGAAACAACATAGTATGGAACTGATCTGAACAGGATGAGGAAGGTGTTTCAGGTCTTCAAGACCAGACAATAAGGAAGCCAACAATGGCTGTCATAGTATCTCTCATTCTCTTCAAAGTAGCTGTCCATACCTTCTTGTATGTTGAACTTAAACAAAACAAAACAGGCTCAAATCACTCTGAACAAAGAATGATAGTATTATTGGATTTCACATCATGATGTTTCGGAATCAGCACTGGGTACCTTAGTGTCTCTTTTCCCTCAAAGTAGTTGTTCACTTCATCATGCGTTATATAATTAGCTCTCATAAACTGTTTATAAGTTCTACGCATGCTTGAGTCTCTACATGTATATCTAAGACCCAGCATTCTGGGAGGCTGAAGCAAGACATTCACAAGTTTGAGTCCAACATGGACACAACTTAGTGACTTAGTAAGATGTTATCTTGAATGAAAACTTTACAAAGGTGGGACTTGGACTGTGGCTCAGTGAGAAGGCTCTGGGTTCAGTCACCAGAACTGAGTAGGGTGGTTGGTATGAGTAATGAGTCACACACAGCAATGTGGTTGGTTTCACACAACAGAATGTCAATTGAGTTTGATTGACTAATTAAACATTATCAATCTCCAAAATATATAGGATTCATGTTAAAGAATAAAAGCAAAATGAAAGATTAAAAACACAATGCAAGTAGAATGTTTTGCACTTACACATTTTTAATGAAGTGTTTTCTACATTAAAGATAGCATTTCAGGCTGTAGAAAGGATAACATTAAATGGAAAATAAATATTCTGATGTGGACTTATTCTTCCAATGCAAGTATATTCCTAGGTTAAAACACATTTATATGATTGTTTTGTATCAAAAGATCATTATTCAATAATGTTTGTAGAAATGTTGAAAAGAGTAAATTCAAGATAATCGTAGTAGGTATAGGGATCATTGTGATAAGAGTTTATTGGAAGGAACAGAGACGAGGCCCAACACCAAAGGCTGCATGGAGAAGTGGAGTAATCAGGCATTGATAATGAGATGCCTTGGATGAGAAACCTGAGCAAAAATCCAGGATTATCAGATGTAGATTCTATGAATATTTATATAGCTGATAAATGGGGGGGGAAAGGTTAAAATGTGTTATGCACATGTACCAACCCCTTATGAGGAATGCAATCATTACAAACTGAAAATATGTACCAATAAAAATTAAAATGAATGAATAAAGTGATTAAGCATGTTCTTGCCAGAACTAGGTTTTACAAGGAAATTCATAAATGACCCTATGAAAAGACTGCGAAGCCTGGTTAACGTTGGTCACATAAAGAATCTTTGGGTTGTGTATGTGTGTGTGTGTGTGTGTGTGCACATGCACACGTGTCCATGTTTGTGTCCATTAGTCATTTATAGTAACTTAAAAAAATTCTCCATTCTGTGATAATTATTATCACACCTTTCAATGTTCAGTCTCTAAATCACTTGTACAAAGGTAAAGGATGGTTTTGTCAGTGTATATGGATTGATTCTGAATACATACTAGAGTTTGCAATGCTTTCACAACAAAACAGTAAAATGGCACCCAAGATTTGGAGGCAGATTTGTTTACATAAAAGGGTACTGATTGGGGTCATTCCAAGAATATCAGGCCCTAATCTCTGGTGGTCTAGGCTTTTATATGATTCACAAACAGGAGGTACAAAGGATATACAAAAGCAAGACAGAACAGCCTGGCAATTCTTCTAGTAACCTAGCAGGGTGACATTATCGGTTACAAGGGTAGGTTAATGGTCATCAGTTTATGAAGCTTAGTACAACAGTACAATCAGATATCTTATCAGTTCGGTTACACTCACATGGTTATAAAGGTCAAGAGACTGATTTCAAAGCCATGGTGCAAATACAGAGCTAGGCAGTTTCAAAAGAACAAAGTTTAAAAAAGAATAATATCTTTTGTACTGTTTTTCCCGTTCACTTAAATACAGTTAAGGTAATAAGCACTATTTTAGTGCAACTATTACTATTATATCCTGTTTCTTAAGGAATAAACAATATAATGTTTTCTTTCACTTATCTATAGTTATTTTTCTCTTAGA
The DNA here is from genome assembly GCA_004027295.1 of Dolichotis patagonum. NCBI lineage: Eukaryota > Metazoa > Chordata > Mammalia > Rodentia > Caviidae > Dolichotis > Dolichotis patagonum. The sequence goes on from PVJX010010185.1 coordinate 46,422, forward strand.
GGAATCACTAGTGTTTCGTTCATGATTTTATTGAATTGTAACCAAGTCATCATTTCTGAAAAAAATATAACTTAAATTATGACATATAGGTAATGATTCATAACATTTTACCATAGGCATCATTTTAATTATTAATGTAAAAAAAAAAAAAACCTCAGTTGCTATAATCACACTAAAGAGTTTATCCAGCACCACAAAACAGTAACATGTTAGTGCATTTGCAATTTTGAATGAATAATTTGTGGCTCTCAAAAATTTGTGTTTTATAGAATGTGTGACCTATCTTCCCAGGTAAACCACTAATATCTATTGCTGTTCCTGCCACATTTACTTGCTTCTGTCAGTCTTTGTATGATTTCATTTTAAACAGCCTTTGTTCTTGAAGCAATTTTAACTATAAGTGAATTTCACAGAGCTTAGGTAAAACTTGAGAAACTCTGCAAAAGAGTATGAAAGACAGTAGAAAATTTTCTTTCTGTTGTGTAAAAGTATGTTAAAATAATATCTTGGTTTTTTTGCTGTTCTTGTTTCTGAAATGTTTCTCCTATAAACAGACCTTCTCTACATTACTTACCATAAAGAAAGCATTTTAATAATAAGATAGAACAAGGATGAAAAAATTGTAAACATATTATTATGAATGCTAATATCATAATTTTTTTAAAAAATAGCCCAGTAAAAGAATCTCCTTTACTTCAAACAACTCATCCTATCATTCTCAACACCTTCTGAGCACCGGAACTCCTCTTTTGCAAGAGTCTTTAATTGCACTGTCACTGCTATCTTGACACTGTGAGTTGATTAAAAAATTTCCTTTTCATAGTCACTTCAGCTTTTGGGAGGAGCCAGAGTTGCATGGCGCCAGATCCAGTAGTTAACATGGATGAAGACACACCGAAAGTTTTTATTAGTTTTACCTGTTGGTTGGCACTGGCCAGCAGAACTCACTATTTTTGATCATACTATGTAATGACACACAAGAGAATTTCCAGAATTTATTCACAAAGAACTGTGGAATCAATGTGCTCAAAAAGGAGAGTATTAGAGGAGGATTAATGCCAATATGTCTTCTATGGTAATTTATGTTTTAATTTAATCCTTCACTGTGTATTTGATCACCCTTATATAACCAAATATGCCCATAATAACTTTTTTATTTATTTCAATTAGTTTACTGTAGAGGATTAATATATAAGTACATTATCATAAGTTATCTAAAGAGAGCTACAAATCAGAATTGTACTCATTATTAAATTTTTGTTTTCTTGAAATGCCTCAAAAATCATGGCCAAAATGGTAGAATTTGTGAAGCACAAAGTACCTCTTTAAGATTATCTAACTGAAGAATATAACTTTATGTATATGTACATCTTCATCATAATGTTATTTTTTGTACATATTTGTATTTTAAACTATTTCTCATTCTAGAATCTGCTTTCTAAACTTTTAAAATTTCTAGAAGCAGAATCAATCTTATTCTTTCTTCTATTTTCTTTCCCTTTTACCAGTAGTTTGTGCAGTACATCAACATATTCTGTGGCTGTTAACAAAAATCTTTCTACCTCATTTCTTTCATGAAATCTAGCTTGTCTTTCTCTTAGTTTTAATGCAGAATGAAATATATATAATAGATGATAGATAGATACATAGATAGATAGATAGATAGATAGATAGATAAAACATTGCCTTAGTGATTTTTCCCTCATTGCTAAGACAAAATAGCTCATGCCCAAAATTAAAGGAGGAAAGATTTCTTTGGCTCGCAGTTTGCAGAGCTTGCAATCCATAGTTGGCTGGTTCCAAGCCAGGTGGCATGGTTGACAGGTATTGCAGAGGAGAAACAGTGCCTGGGGGCAGAAGGTAGCATAGTGACAAGGGAAGAACACAGCCCTTTTCTGTCCCTTGTAATCTGTCCAGGCTACTTTGGCTGGGGTCTCATCGGCACTCACACCCTTAATGCTAGTTCCCTTGCTCCTAGCATTGCACCAGGAATCAATCACTGTATCACACATTCTAGATTCAGCTTCCTTTGAAAAAACCCATCTGTGACTGCTTGAGGCTTTGGGGGGGGGGCATCTGGACACAGACCATAACAAATAGCATAAGTCAAACACAATTGTACCACTCTATTTCTTTATAAAAAATTCTAAAACTTCAATTGACAAGTTACAAAATCTATTTACATCCAAATTATAGGAATCAATGATTTTATGTGATTTTAAGCTTCATTTTTTTTGCTAGAATGTATTCTACAACCCCAGTGTTGTAACAAAATTTTGTTATGTTTTCTGTGATGGTGCCCAGAGGTGATATAGTTTGGATTCTTGCTGTCTTAATGAGAGATACCATGTTCTCATTCGTTTAATGCTAAATGGAAATTTTTTTTATTTAGAGAAAAAAAAGCAAAACAGGAAAAGGAGTAGAAATAATACAGAATTTCAAAAAAAATAAGAAATGACTAGTTGATAAATTATATATTATTATCTTAGAGGTTGCTCAAGTCATAAACTCAAAGCATAAAAAGTGGACAAACAGTGACGTTACAAACATTGTTTGGTGAACTAACAAAAACTTAGTGGTATGGTTATCTATCTTGCACACTGAAATCTACGTACAGTTACATCCTTTAGAGCACTTTCCCTTTCATTATCACAGTATCTATTATACATTTTGGATCTTATTAATCTTTTAGTTTATTATTTTGTTTCTAGTACAAATGGAAATTCTTTATTGCGGATATATCTCAGTCCCTGAGTTCAGTTCCTGGCACCAAATAAATAAATAAATAAAATAAGGGTATTTATCAGTATATAGTGCAGCCTATTTATTGCCGAGAATCACTGAAGACTTCATTTAATCTTCAGAGAAAAGGTTTTCCCCTATACTTGCACATTTATTTTATACAATAAAATTATAACAATTTCTTTCTGTTCCGTTTTTACTCTTCCTTTCATTGATCCCTGACCTCTGAACTACTCTACAAATTTAAACATGGTACATATGTTTGAATAAAGTAATGTGACTGATTTTAAAGTATTTGTACCCTTTAAAATTTGGAATGCATTAGTTAAACTGATTTTTCTGGGAAATATTGAGGCTGAATATTAGAATCTTTTTATTGGTGCATTTTTTTTAAACCAGGACTTGAACTTAGGACATTGTGCTTGCCATGTAGGTACTTGTGCTGCTGAACTATATTCCCAGCTTCCTGTTGGTACATTTATAATAACTCACAAATATTGGAAATATATTAGAAAGGAATACTTGGGAAGGAAAGTTAGGCTAGCCATGTCAACACAAGAAAAATCATAGCATGAAGCCAGACTTTCATTCTGTGAGAGTTCAGGAGCTTTAAGGGTAGCCATCCTCTGGGTTCCACCCAGTTCCACCACTCAGGTGTTGCTTGAGAGTGTCACTTGTCTAACAAGCCATGTTCCTTGTCTTCAGAAAGTTAGATCACAGACTAAAGTAAAAGTATGTAAAGTGTCACGCATACCCCAAAGTGTAGTCTCAGGGAAGCAGTTTCCACGTTACTGGGGAACTTTTTAGCAAAGCAGATTTTTAGCTATCAGCAAACATTTCATCAAATCAGAAATTCTGTGAGCAGGACCCAGTGGTATATAGTTTAGAAACTTTGCTCGTAACTGTGATGTATGCTATAATCTTAGAAGCGTTGCGTTCAGTGGTGAAACTCTACTTCAGGGATACTTTGGAAAACTTCTGATTTCTAATTTTTTTCTTTTACATTCTATATTCTACCCAAAGCATCTCCTCTTACCTCTTCAGGATAAGAAATATTACTGTACTTTAAAAAGCAAGAGTGTCTGTAGCTTTACATTGCACTGTCTTCACTTTTTAAGAAAATGGAGTATTAGCTTATGTTATCATCTCTCAACTTCATCAAAATTTCATTGAATCAGGTTGGTATTTCAGAATATGTGGGAAGATGATGGGAACTTGTCTAGTTTTACTGCCAATGAAGTTTTCATGTCTACTTTATTGTGATTTATATCACATTTAATGTCTGTCAAACAATTTTGGAAATATGTACCAACTCTCTTTCTTGGAAGTCTCTCAGTGCACTGCATATTTATTAGATACTAACACCTAATGGAATGTAACTTTTTTGCTTTAAAATATAAACTTCTTTGCAATGTCATGGTTTTAGGTACACCTGAGAGCTATTTCAGTGCATCATTATCTTCACTGGAATGGAAAAGATATCTAGGGGTTATCTCTCTAGCAGCAGACAAGTACACCAATCACAGTGAAAATAAAGTGGGTCTGTCCTACGTACTGCCCCAAAAGAAACTGATATTTCAAAAATGCATAGCACTCCTGTGTTATTAGTCTTCTTAGGAAACATATTCGTTATCTTGCCAAGAATTCAGGTCACGTACTGGCTTTGTTGGTACTTTCATAAGCGACAGTGTGTTAAAGGTAAATGGGAGAAAGAAACTGACTACTGAGTTTAGAAAAGAAGCAATGCATATTGAGAAAGAACTGTTTGTAGAAAGATTTCTGCTCTCTCTGGCAAAGTGTAGTATTGCTACCCTAAGTGCTGTAACTGAGTGAAAAATAATATAAAACAAAGCAGTCAGTAGCCATTCATCTCACTTCCTTTTTGTATTTTTGCTGTCTTTTACTGAAGACTCCATGATTGTCTCTTCACTCTGTGAAGCCTTCAATTCATTTTTGTAGTATCTTATCCCTGTATAAACAATTTTATAGTCACTGAGCTCTGAAATGTTAATACTGGTTTTTTTCTATTCCATTCATGAGGAAATTCATGCCATTCGAAAACTTTTATTGAAGAGTTTTCAGAGTTTTTCAAAACTTGTTTATGTACAAATTATATTTTTCCAAGGAAACCCAACTACAGCTTCACTTTCTTCATAATTGTACATTGTTGTTCAATAAAATCTCAAAGTAGAAAATTTTCAGGGGAATTTACTTTTTCTGCATGCAATTAGTCCTCCAACGGGCTGATCCTGCAGTGGTTTTGTAAAATATTTTGGATGCTCCAATTTAAATTTTCAAATATACAAGCTATGTTTTTCAGCCGCAACCACTGATGTTCATGTGAAAATAAGAAATTCCACTCAGAAACTCCTTATAACTTCACCAGTTGAAGGTCAGAGTCACAAGAAAAATCTGGAGATAGCACAACAGTGGTGGAGCACAAGAATAGTGACTACTGAAGAGAAAAATAGTTGGTATTTTACATGTGTGTGAGAAAAGGGAGTTATGTGTCACAAACAATAGTAGTGCCATTGACCTTACTAATTACTTTTATATATTACTTATGATTTAAGTAAATAATTTATGTAATGTGCTCTCATGCTGCTTCAATACATTTTACACACAATGTTTCATATTGTCGATAATTCTTTGCAAATATTAAAAAAACTGATGATTTTCCAATATAGACTATATAACCTCAAATCTTATCATGGCCCTATTTTTCAATAATTTGCCTCTTACATCATTGTACATATAAAAGCACAATTTTATCAAACTGTGAGTATTCTCATTATGAGTTAACTCCTAACACAAAACAACCTAGCTTCCCTATTACAGTATGACTACATTTAATTTAATTACATGAATACATTTTACACACATGGAAATCAAATATAAAAGATAACATGAATGATTTAAGCTTTACAGTTTAGTATTATTTGAATCTTGTAATACTTGAAAATAAATGTTAAGAAAAAGTTAAGAAGACCATATTATGAGATCATTATTTTTCAAGCATGTATAATTTTGAAATTCCATCCTTACAAACTTGATGTACTATAATCAAGTGCACAATTTTCATTTTAATGATATAACATAGTATGTTAAGATGAAGAATGTGTCTTTTTACTCTGACAGAAATACTGATAAATTTAAGTATTTAATTTATTTATATGCCTTTTTGCAATTTTCTGAAGCTCTGCATCACATACAGATATTAAATTACAAGCATATGTTTTACTATGAAGATAAGTTTTCATATATCTAGTAGTAGATAAATGGAGTTTCTTCAGTTATCTGTATACTTTAATTAATAAATATAAAGATTGAATAAGTGCTATGTTAGTAAATTTTGATTTTCTTTTATTTACAGGGATTTCATGTGAAACAGCACTTACACTGAATGAGGCACTTGAATCACCTAAATTTCAGTAAGATTTCATATACAGACATCAGAACAGAAATGTACCTTGGCCTTTACTTGTCATTTTTATATTAAAAACAAATCAGAAAATTCACAAAATAATTGGTACCATAAATAATAGATGTGCTTGTTGCACTTTTTCACTTGAATAGGTACATTTATTTTTCCCCTGCTTTTAGATGGTGCTCAGCTTACATGCTTTTACCCTTGGGAAATAGCAGAGTTATCTGTTTGTACTAGAGAACAACTAGACTTTGATAAATGGAGAGAGGCAGGTTCATATACGATAGATTCCATCTACCACTTTTTGTAAGACGTAGGGTTTTTGTACACATTTAATATGTGATGTCAACAAAGACTTTGTTTTATTTAATTACTTGGTATACTGTTAAAAGGTGTTTGTTGCAAAATACAATTTTGAAATAATCAAAGACAGTGATTTCGACAGGAAAAATTTTCTTTGTAGAAATTGTTCCAATTAAAGGAATAGAGAATATATATCTTACAAGTGTGAGCTGATTGAAAAGTATATAACCAAATAATTTTAGTCCATATATTTCTATTGCAACACTGTTTTCCACAAATGGTTTTCAGGTAAGCAAAATGGGTTAACAGAGTTTAAATATATTTCTTCTAAATATACTTCATCAGCTGAAGAGGTCTTTAAAAGTTAAGCCAGCGGCATTCAACTTCAAATAACTTGCTGCTTTTTCCACTAGGGTCTGTATGCAGAACTATGACTTTAGCTCTTATGTGGTAAATCAATTTACTTATTATGAGTCAGGAACTTACTGACTTGCCCAGGTTGGCTAGAACATATGACCCTACTTCCTAAGCCTTCCACAGTGCTGGAATACTAGCTATGGGCCACCATGCCCAGCTTGTCATATAGTTTTAACATTTTATATGCAGGCTCTGAGGTGGACAAATTCAAGAAGCAACTCTTAAAAAAAGGGAATTAACTTGTCAAATGAAATACATTAAGTACTGATACATTGAAGTGAATTATAGATATAGTTAAAGAAGCAATGTATCTGTTGAGGCCAATAGGAAAGTAAAAGCAAGATGCTTAGAGTCTAACTATATTTATTTTCTTGCTAAATCATTGCAGCTAAATGTGGATGATGTATAAAGAATAAAAAAAACCTTTTTGGCTCACAGTTCTTCAGTCTGGGAAATCTACAAGCTTTGCCAGCATCTGCTCAGCTTCTGGTAAGGGCTTCAAACTGTGTGCTGTGTCTTAGCAGAGCCAGAAAAGCAGAAAGGCAAGTGTACAAATTATGACAGTTCACTCTTACAGTCACTAGAACCTAATCCAGTCTCATGAATATTGCATTAACCCTCTCTTTCTCTTTGCTACCAAGACTTGTTTTGGGTTCCTAGACTCAAGCAATCCACCCACCTCAAGCCCCACAGGGGAGATGGAATTTTAGACATACGCCACCATATCTGATTGCGTTAATCTCTCTTCGTGAGCTTGTCTTATAGTTCCCATCACTTCTCCACTCTGCTACACTGAAGAACAAAGTTCAACATTAAGTTTCAGAGGAGACAGACCATATGTAAATCATAGCAGGAAGCCAAATCCAAAGCTAGGAAATCTTAAAAGTTAAAGATCAGAAATCACAATAAATGGATTAAATCTGAGAATCAATGTAAGAATATAAATGAAAATATAATTCAACCAAGTTTGTGGGGAAACACATTTTAGAGAGATAGTATATGAAACAAATTTTCAATAATACAAATATTCTTACCTTCAGCTATGTGGAACATTAGATGTCATATCCTTAACACAAAAGTATTTTTAGGTTTTCTGTTGTGCATGAGAACAAATCGATACCCACTCCCAAAATTCTCCTATAGCCAACAGCTGAGGAAGAATTTTGTGATGTTGAGGCAGGAACAGTAAAAACTGTGGGTGCTCAGACACACTGGCAGCTGTGGTCTTTATTTAAATTTTAAAATATCTCCATGCTACTCATCATGGGTTTTGTGTTGATTTTTATTTTTAGATATATCTAGCATTGAAATACGATGTATATAGTTAAGTCATTTTTTAAATAGTTGATCTCTTCTTAGATTTTGCATCGCATGCTGGAGCCTCACTTGTCTCTGACTGCTCCTGTCCTTGTGAATGGACGTTGAAGTGCATCCCAAGCTGTAAATGCAGGTTCCAGTGAATGCAGAGTAGTAGCAGCAATATGTGTTTCTCAAAGCCCCGCCTCGTCAGTCAGCATCACCAGTGCAGTGAAAGACTATGGACATTTTTGTTGGCTGCTTTGTCACAGTTACAGTTACAGTTAATGAATCTTGAGAGTCAAAGTTATAGTATAGAGTAGACCTACAATAAAACATTAGTCTCTATCATGAGACATGGTCCTGGAGGTATAAGACAGAATTTTATGGGGCCTAACATACATTTTGACATACATTTTGTTTTGCTGGAGTTTCTTTTCATCATTTCAGTCCTCAGCTATAACTCCCACTGAAATCCTGTGATGTCTAATGCTATCCTGCAGATTCTCTAGAGTGACAGAACCAATAGGCGAGAGAGAGAAAGAGAGAGAGAGAGAGGCAGAGAGAGGCAGAGAGAGGGAAAAAGGACAGGTGAGAGAGGATATATGGAGTATTAGTTTCATGTGATTATAGAAACTAAAAGGGTTCATAATATATCATCTGTAAGGGAGACCAGTAGTGCTATGATTCCAACTCCAAAACTGTGAATGTCAGGAAGGGTGAAGATGCACCTTGCAGTCTGAGACTCAAAGTCTGAGAACTCATGAGTCCATTGGTGCAAAGTGCAAAGGCAAGATTTGCACCAGCTGTGTGACCTGCCTTGCTGAGATCTGTAGCTTTGCATTCTGATAGCCAAGAACAGAAGAAGGAAGAGTGTGTCCAGCTCCAAAAGAAGCAGCAAAATCATCTTGCCTCTTTTTGTTCTGCTGGGAATTTCTACCAATTGGGTGGTGCTTGTCCGCCTTGGTTAGAATGCCATTCTCTTCTGAAAACACACATACATGAACCCAGAAATAATGCTTTACTTCAGCTATCTGCAAATATTCTAATCCAGTCAAGGGGATAATTGAAATTAACCATCACAATTAATAAAATATATGCTAAAAATATTTGGATATATTGTGAATTCTTTTCCATAATACATAAAATTAATTACAAGTGGGTAAACTCTCCAACCTCTATTTTGCTCTAAACATTATTTGCAATCTTCACATTACAGGTAGCACAAGTAAGGCAATATAAGGCATAATAATTTTTATTGATTATGAAGGTCACTACCCTCAGTACTACATTACGGAAAAGAGTTATACAAAATATAGAGATAAAAACATCTTAATTACAAAGTAGTAAGAAATATTTTAGTCAATAAAAAGCAACCTAAAAGAAAAAGAAACTAAAAATTTACCCATCTTTAAGAGTCTCTATGTAATAATAAATGTCTGTCAACTCAAATTGTATAGTAAAATAGAAGCATTTATAAAAACAAAATATTTAACATTTTTCTGTTGGTATAAAGCTGATAAATGAGAACGTACATATCTCACACAATACAATGCCAGAGGTTTTCTTTTAAAGGAGATTTTCTCATGAGGTTCCAAGTCAGCATATTAGGCTGGGGTTGACCATATTGTTTCTCCAGTATCAAATAATGTTATTCATGTGACTATTCATGAGCTAACTGCCTGTTAGTTTGGATGGTCTTAGCTGGAATTTTTTTCAAAAAGTCTAGCCAGGGCATGAACTCATTGTAATCAGCAGATGGTCAGAAGCAAACACAGCTTTTAATGCTCTGTTCCAACTCATGTCACATTTGCTAAAATTCCACTAGACCAAGAAAGCAAAGGCTAGACACAAGTGTGGAAGCATTATGTGTTTAAACAAAGGGTATGGATTGAAAGAGAGGTGAAGAACCAAGGTCACTAGTGCAACAAGTCTATGAGAAAAATAGAAAACCAAATTAAATAGCAGCAAGGAAAAAATCAATAAATTATCTATTATGTGCATATATTTTAAAAGTTTTTTCACAGTAATTGATAGATCCAGTATATAAACAAGAAATATTGAGTAGCATAGTTATAGACATATGCAGAATACAGAAACACTAATATTCCTTCACAGAAAATATTGAGGATTTGCCATGTGTTCACAAAGAGGAAGCTATAAAACAAACTTAAACAAAGTTAAAATAATTCATGTCATTCTGCACCTGAAATCAGTTAAATATTTACAAAATATGTTCTTATACAGCAAATAATTTGATATATCAAAATAGTGAAAAGGCAACTAAGAAATTAGAAAACTACTTGCAAAATATGTAACACGTAAGATGCTAATATGTGAAATATTTTAGAATTCCTACATTGGAATAAGATAAAATACAATGACGCAAGTAAAAACTGAGTAAGAACTAGTTGTGTATATCATTTGTAGAAGGATTAACTAACACTCACAAAACCCTGGATTCTGTCTCCCTCACCACAAAACCAAAATGAAACAAAACAAAAGAAATTTCAAAAATTAGGTAAAAGACCTGAACAGACATTTTTCCAAAGACAATATACAAATGGCCCAAAAATGTCTTTAAATATATTCCACATCAATAATCAATCAATAAATGCAAGTCAAGCCTCACAGCTGTCACATAGCACTGTGAAGCACTGTGACTGTGTGCTGGGCCAGTTTTAGGCTAGTGAGATGCAACCCAGGCACATATAACTAGTCACTGCAGCAGGTGTGTGACTTACAAATAGCAACACTAAAGGACAAAAGGAGACCAGGATTTATGGGAAATCATTCCCCTAAGAACAGGAAACCCACACAGGGAGAGCACAGGTCCAGTACCTGTGCTCTATGTGCTCCACACTGATAGACCCTGGATAGAGCTGGCCCTGAGCTTTAATACCACAGGGAAAGGTGACATTGTCCATGTGCCAGAGCATGGAAGGGCATGTTATTCCTACAAGAGGACTGGCACAGAGCTGGGCTGCTCTAGGTAATCACTCTTTATTTTAAGGTGCTGGTGCTATGGTACTAGTATATTCTATTGCTGATTTTGAGAATCATGAGAAATAAAAGGCAGAATCAAATCAGCTTAAGACCCCTCAGCAAGGAAATTTACAGGCTCTTAAAAAATGAAAACACATCAAAACCATTCTTAATATAAAATAAACATCCTAATGATTTCTAATAACTTATGGGCACTGAACTTGTCATTTCAAATATTCCACTGGAAAAATACCAAACTCTTACAGATTTTCAACCAAGTTTTACAAATTATGCAAGTGCTTTCATATATTAAAAGATGAAGATAGTAAGTCTTGAGCCTTAAGAAAAATTATGCATGATTTCCTCAAGCATTTATTTAAAAACATAAAATTTTCCAGACTAATTCTATTCCAAATCAGTTAATTCTAACTATCTAGATCCCTTTATGA
>PVJX010010186.1:0-58021 GCA_004027295.1 Dolichotis patagonum
ACATACAGACGTGGATGGTGTGGATAGACGTGGATGCAGACACCAACGTCCCTCCTGCTTCTTCAAGATCGATGCTTGACACAGCCGCTTGGCTCTGCTGGGGCCCGGCCATCCCATGGCTCTCTGTGCGGGGCTCAGGTCCCCATGCTGTCATGCAGCGGCCGTGGCCATGCTGCCCACTCTGGCCGCAGCCGGAGTGGCACTAGGCGACTGCTGGCTCCACGGTAGCCTGTGTGTGCTCAGAGGCCGGGTCCTGCTCCGGGGTAAACGCAGCCGTGCGGCGTGACAGCTGCCCAAGCTTTTCCTGACCTCTGAGAGCAGAAGGACCTTGGCGCCTGCTCTGCGGGTGGGCGAGGTCCCTGTGGGCCTCTCCTCTCCAGAGAGAGCATCGGATAGGGTGTGCGGTGGCAGAGGCCACCCACCCTGCTGGGTGTGTGTACAGTGGTCGCCTCAGGCTCTGGGCTCACGGGGCCGGGGTCAGCACTGTCCTCAGGGCCAGCACCACTCGAGTCTCCTGAGATCCCGGCTGGGTGCGAAGCTCTGCGGGCTACGCAGCGCATGACCGGCAGGGCAGCTCTGCACCCTGCTCACAGAACGCCTGTGACGGGGGACTTTCCAGGTGGCCAAGCTGACCGGTTCTCACGAGGAGGACACATGGACACCTGGACGGAGTCCCCTGCAAGTCACAGCGGTGACTTCCGGAGATGCTTGCCTGCTGATGCCTGACCATATCCTGCAGGCTTCCTGGCCTGGGGAGCAAACCCTGATGCAGAAGAGGCCTCGGGGTGCTGTCCACGTGGCCACCTCCTCGGCGCCCCATGCTACCAGGGCACAGTGTCCTCCACCTGGGGTCCCCGCATGGCAGGTGGGGGAGGGGTGTCCCCCGGATGCTGGTGCTCAGCTCATGTGAGGTCACAGTGACGAGAGCGGTCACGGCTGCCCTGGGCCTCGGACCCTCATCTCACACGGAGTCACAGCTGCAGTTTCACAGGGCTGGGTCCTGACAGCCTGTGACTGTAGTGGCCATGTGCGGCCGGCTGTCCCTGGTGTCACCACTGTCCTCATCCTCGAAGGCCCATGCTGTGCTGCTCCGTCCTGAATGTCCCCCGCTCTTACATTTGCCCCAGGCTCATGTGCTGAGCCCCCAAATCACGAGCCGTTGGTGTCGTGGGTGGAGCCTCCAAGGGGTCCACAGGGTTGTGAGGGTGGGAACCCTGCGCTGGTCCTGGGGGCTTGACAGGAAGCCGGGTGCCTGCCCTGTCCTGTCGCTTGGTGACGTGGCAGCGGCCTGCACCCTTGCCTATGCGGGGTCCCTGGCTTCCCAGCCTGCAGTGCTGTGAACTGGAGCAGCCAGTGTCGTGTGAGACTGGGGTTTCCAGGGCAGAAGAGACAGAGATCCCTGCCCCCAATGGCCTGGCACAGCACAGGTCTCAGAGGCCGTGGGCTCGTGGCCGCTCTCTGCCCGAGCTCGGCGTTTCTCCTTGGCCAGCTCCAGTCCTGCGCTTTGCTCGGTGATGGTGCATGCGGTGCCTTCGTGGTTTCCTGTGGCCCAGGCTGAAGCAGGACAGGAGAAGGGAAGAGTGCCACGCTGCAGACTGGGGAGCATGCTCTGTCCCTGCACTGTCCCCAGACAACCCTGTGCAAGGTGGAGTGGCACAGGAGTCCAGCCCTGCCCCTGCCATTGCGCTGGCAAGGTCACTTTGTTGGGCTGTTGAGAAAGCTGGGAGTAGCACAGTGGGCAGGCTGCGTCATTCTCAGCCCTGCTGCTTTGCCCACTGCTCGGGGCCAGGGCTCAGACCCAGGGGGCCTTTTGCACCCCACCATCATCGCCATGGAGACAGCCTGCTGACTTGACCTCCAAGGGAGGAGCTGCTCTGACCCCACGGCTGCATGCTGGACCCCTCAGAACCCCGAGGAGAAGCCACCCAGCCCTGCAGCATGGTGGTCAGGAAGATGCGGGTGCCAGGAGTTGGGGCACAGGGGGCCCCCCGGGTTGAGGCCTCATTTCTAGCCCCATCAGGAATGCAAAGCCTGGCCAGCGGCAGGTGTAAACTGGTGCTTTGCGTGCCCCGAACAAGGGTCCTCGTCTGTCTGAGGGCCGCAGATGGGGCAGCAGCCGAGGCTGACTCAGAATAATGGGGGGCACCCTCAGGTGGGGCGTCTCTGCCAAAAGCACAGAGGAGCTCAGACCAGCGTTTTCCACCGCGTGCGTTGCTGGCTGGTGGGAAAGGGCAGTGTGACCAGGGACGAGGCCAGCTCTTCACCATGCCGCCAGGGGTCTCTGCACCATAAGTTCCAGGTGAGAATCAAAGGTGATGTGGGCATGCGTGTCGGAGGTGAACTGGACACAGGTTCTCCAGCACCTGGGGCCCCACTGCCTCCCGAGCGTGTGCTGGCAGGAGCCTGGCTGGTCCCATCCTCCGCTCTCCACCAGCCCCACCAATCGGTCAGTCAGGAGGTCCCACTGCCTCCTACTTGGGCCTGCTCTGGGCCTCAGCAGGCACTGGACCCCCTGCACCTGCTTACTGACTCTATGAGCCCCTGGCCCCTCTCCTCGCATGGGAGTAGAGGACTCTGCTCACGTATGGCTCAGGAGACTGAGACTCGGGCTGGGGCGACAGCTCACCCGATGTCACCCTGGCTCTCTGCTTCCAGGCTGGCTCCTTTTATATCCTGCAGGTCCTCTCCTTTGAGATGAACCCGATAAGAGCAGCAGTAGGGATTGTCTGTGTCTCCATTTTACAGATGGGGAAACTGAGGCTCCCAATGTTACAGAACTCGTAAGAGGAGAACTGAGGTTCAAACCCAAGTGTGTCTGGCCCAAGCCTCTGGACGTGTCTTGTGCTGCTTCTTCCTGCTTGAGACAGGTAAAGCCGCCCAGATCAGGCCTGAGATGACGAGAGGAAGACCAAGGCCGTCTGAGCCGCCGAGTAGCGCTGTGAGTTCACAGCAGTGTCCCTTCTTACTGGTTACGGGTGGCACAGCATCTGCCATACGACAGGCCACGCCTGCCACCCCAGACAGGTTCTAACTCATCAAATACCCCCAGGCACCCGTGTGACAGCACTGTGGGGTGTAAACTGAGGCACACACCAACCCCACCGAGCTTGCAGATAAGACCCGGGGTTCGCCCCAGGCAGTGGGGCACCTGATCGCAGGCTCTGGTCACTCTGCCTTCACCGCTGCTGGAGGCAGGAAGGCCGCCTCCACTCCCCCTCCACAGAAGGCCCGGCTGGTCGGTGCCCGCACTGCTCTCTTCCCGGTCAGCAGGGTGCTCAGCTCAGGGCGCCCACGGCACCCACTGCCTTCCCGGGTCTTCTCCCCTCTGCCCGCCCCTCCTCGGCCCCAGGAGCCCCTGCTCTTCCCCGTCCGGTGGGGCCTGGGGAAGGCACTGGAGGGGCCCAGCACAGGACTCCGGGATGCGGGGTGCGGTGGAACCTCTCGTTCCTGCCCTGGGGTGCTGGCTGCTCTGCAGGGCCAGCCCTGGCCTCGCCCGAGGGCCCATCCACTCCTGAGCTCTGCACTGCACAGGGCCTGCGGGGCACCCTCGGGCAGCATCCCGCTCCTGTCCCGTGGCCACCGCCCCGCCCCTTCCCCCTCCACCTGTGCCTCCCGCCTCGGCCTCCTGGGGCCCCTCTCCGCTGCCCCCCAGCTCTGTGCCTGTCCCAGCCGAGTGCCTTCGGCCTGAATGCCCCGCTAACCCTAGGAACATGCAGGGCACGCTGAGAGGTACTCAGTGTGGCGGCAGGAACGCTGCCTTTGAGTCGCACTCTGCCCGGGGAATCCCCTCCGCCTCGGTCTCCCTCTCTCAGGCTCCCTTGCTCCACTGCCAGGGTCTGGGCTGGCATTTGTCTGGGTTCCGAGATTTCCAGCTCCCCTCACTGCACAGCTCCCGAGACCTCAGGAAGCCAAAGGGGCTCAGGGGTCTCAGCTCTGCCCAGAGTCACAGCAGGGGACAGCGGGGCTCCCGGCTGGCCCTGCCTCCTCCTTACAGGCCCCAGCACCCTGGGCTCTGCCCGGTGTTCTAGCATGTTACCCCTCTTTTCTTGGGTATCTGAACACAAGCTACGCAGTGTCCCCACCTGGATGCTGTCCCACACCCGAGTGCCCGCTGTGTGTGCCTCCTCAGGTGCGGCCACCCGAACGGTCCCTTCCGCTCCCCCAGCCTCAGGGTGGTGGCAGAACCCTTCAGTCAATGTGGAGGCCACCCTGAGGGCCATGGGAAAACCTGGGGTACCCTGTTCCTGATCCCGGTGGGGCTTCGCCGACAACACATAAAGCTCTCAGGGTAATGGGCACCTGGTGCAACAGCTTGGCCTGAAGCATCCCCAAGGTCCCGTGTCCAGGCTGGGCTTCTAGAAGGGCACTGGGTCTTGGAGCCTTGATGTGCTGGACAGATGGACCCACCGAGGAGTTCGCAGCTGAGTGGGCCGCAGACAGTAACGGCTGGAGGACAGATCACAGGGCGTGGCCTGGAAGGGCAGATCCTGTCTGAGCCCCTCTCCCCTCTCTGCTTCCCAGCCACCATAGTGTGAGTAGCTTCCCTCCACCAAGCCGTTGGCCACAGTGCTCCTGCCTTGGACCCAACCCTCAGGAACCACGAGCCACAGCAGAGCGCTCCACCCTGAAGGCGGTTCACCTCAGCTTCCCTGTGCTGGGAGACGGCCGACACACAGGGTGAGCACCGTGGGCACCATGCCCTGTGCTTTACCCAGCGGGTGACCCAACGCTGCCCACGGGAACGTGGGGAAGGCCGCACGCTGGACCCCACCATGGGCCACCCAGGTGTGGATGGCTCCGTCACTCAGCCGCCCCACACCACGCACAGCAAATGACGACGCTGCTCGCATAGCATTAGCAGTTTTTTATTTTTCCTTTTCGTTGCATAGGAAATGCAGTACTTGCTTCCAGTAATTGTACTGTAATGTGAGAATGTGGTAGCACTAATGGCTGAATACAAGAGTTAAACTAATCCACACCAGCTCAAAAAACCTGTGATTTAGTTGAATAAGAATGGACACCCACAGTGATTTTCAACCAATTACAAATTTTCACAGAACACAGTAAACTAAAAGGGTAACTATGAAAGTCCATACGGTAACTAGAGGCACGGGGGCCCGGCTCATAACCACCTCGTTCAGACCTAGCTATTAACACGGGCTGCTCAGCGTCATGAAGGGTTCCTCTCCCCACCGCTGGGGTGTCTGCCTGCTCCCCACAATGGAAATGGAGGTTGAGGCACTGCATGGACAGCGTCTGTGCGCGTGAACTGTTCTGGGCAGGGGCTAAGGCGACAGCGGGAGGCGCCCTGGGGCCCTAAGGACCTGGGGACCCACTGAGCTCCCTGCCAAGTCCGCTGGTGTCTCGTGCATGCAAGGCGAGCAGGGCAGAGGCGACTGTGTGAGCCCAGGGTGAGAGAGTGGCTGTGTCACATCTGTACCCCGCGGCCAGAGGCCCTGTGACTTCCGCTGAGATGAGAAAAAAGCCAAAGTACTATTATTGCCAAGAGAAAAATACCATTTAAACCAGGATAACCGCCGGTAGGGGGCACACTTGTCATTTTGAGAAGGTGAACACAAAACACAGGAACAAGGCCTAGATTCCCGGACGCCATGGCCCCACAGGATCTGAGAGCTCAGTGCCCAGCTGGCAGCCCTGGACGGACTCGAGCGCTGCTGTGTGGGCTCTGCGGCCACGTGCACGGCACACAGAGGGTGTGTGACTGCGGGGAGCCAGGCCCTGCCCCACGGGCAGCCATGCCGGCCCCATGCACAGCCTGGGGTCCCCTAACCTGATTGACACAACCCTTTGGGGAATCCAAGGCAGATGGGTGCTGGCTTAGGGTTAAAAAAATAGATTTAACTTGGGAAGGGAGCAGTTTCAAATTTAGCCCCAAAAAAGTGTATCTAAAAATTTCCGTGTTAATAACAAGCTTTGGCTTATGAACCGGGCCCAGACTTTGTACAGTTTTACTGCTGAAGAATGATCGCAACTGTGCATGAACCGGGGAGCCTCGCGATCCTCCGTCGTTTCCTCTTTCTCCATAACACGGCGAGCTCTGGTGTGAGCGGTCAGGCACGGCACCTGGCCAGGTGCTGTCCTCCACGCAGCTTCTTCTGGGAAGCACAGCTCCCGTGGGCCAGGCACCGCCCCACACACCCCTGGGAATGTTCTCAAGAGTGGCTTCGTGGCAGAGTTTGCGGAAGTCAAATGTAGTTTTGAGACAAAAATCTCACCAGGTACGGATTTCTGAAATCGAACACCTATGCTTGCCCTCTAGGAAAAAGAAAAGGAAAGAAAACAAAAACCAAAAACAAAACACAAGTAATACTGAATTTAAGTAAATGTATACCTCCAAAATACTGAAAACACTGGAAATCAAGAAGAGACAGAATTGTCGTTCTCAGTGAAATATCTTTAAACCTAGCCGACAAGAACTGAGTCAGAAAAGAAGACCTAACATAACTCCGAGTAATATTCACACAGTTCACTAAGCATATGGAGAGCATGCATTATATTGTACGGTTATTTTACATCGCCTATACCAGAGGTCCTGACCGACAGACAGCGAAGGCTACTGGTGTAGAAAAATCTTACTTCAGAAGAGCAATATAATACAGATTTCACAGGCACTACATTTTAATATATCAGGTATTATGCTGGTTTTCTTATAATTCTTTCTGTCCTAAAGCTGGCATTATAACAATGACCAAAAAGGCAAGGATTGAAGTAAACGGAAAGTAGATACCAAAGTCGATATAGTTTTCTTCAGATAGATTAGTGCATAGTTCTCATGCAGATAAACACTGCTATGCATTTACACTGTTGGAAAGCAAAGTGAATTGAGCCCAAGTTGTCACATCTGTGTAAATCATTTTGTCAGCCTGTAATAGCACCATGTAATGGATTTGCATTAAACATTAGATTGATTTCAGAACTGGTGACACAGTATTCACTACAGTTAAGTGCTATGGAATAGCTTCAATGGTACCTGCTATATATCAAAGCAATTTTCATCCCACTGCATTTCTTATTGGGAAAAATAAAAGGGAAACAACGCTAATGAGAGGGGTGCGCAGCTGGACGGGGAGTGGGCAGGGCTGCGGGCAGACCCAGGAGCGCGAGCCTGAGTGGCGGGAGGCACCCCGGAGCTGCACCCATGCCACTGCTGCCCTGTCTGCTCTACAGAGGCCTGCAACCAACACCCGGGAGGAGAGGAAAGGAAAGTGACGACAGCCAGCGAGGGACAGAGACACAGCGGAGGACAGGGCGGGAGCCATGACAGCGCCCTCGGCGCCCTCCCCACCAGCGTCCCGGGGAAAGTCTTGGTTTTACTTGGGCCTCATAAACACTTTCGGGTGCAGTCACCGCAGAACCAGAGGGCGGTTCGGGGGAGGTGGGTGCGTGGCTGACACTGGCCGCCAGGCTCCAGGTTCCGTCGTTCACGCCCGACGGGGAGGGCAGGGGCGAGGCCCGCAGCCTGTGGGTGGCGTGGAGCCTGCCTGCGGGCCTGGTGGGCAGAGCTGGCGGTGGGCGAAGAGCTGGCGTGCAGGGGACAGGAACGGAAACCTCGGGGGAAGAGGCCGAGGAGGGCAGTGAGGGGCCAAGGGTGGAGAGCTAGCGTCTGTGCCTCTGACCTCCGTTGCCAAAGAAAAAACTGAGCGCCTGGGAGGGGCCTGCTGACCTCAGCGCCGCCGCCGCTGACCGAGGGGTCCGCGGGCCTCCACCAGGCCGCCCCGCGCTGCTCTGTCCTCACCGGCTCTGAGGCTGGACAGACCAGCACGCCTGGGGCGGGGCTGCTGCTTCCCTGCCCACCACGACCCACTAGTCTGCTGCTTTCAGGACGATGAAACGTGAACGAAAAGGTAACGCAGTGTTGAATCCTTCACCCCGTCCGTCCGTCCTCACCCTAGACTGCCTCCCTTGTGTTTTAAAGCCTTTGAAACATTTTTTCCTGCAAATCTGTTCAGAGATCCCTAATTTTAGCTTCATCAAACTTAATACAACAAAATACCTTCAAAAATACAGCACACCTGTAAGGTCCATTTACAATGGTTTCTCAGTAGACCTAAGCTTCTCAAGCATAGGCATATGCTATACCATTGAGAGAAAAAATAACTGTATTTAAATACTTACAAAAAAGGAAACAGGAAAGTTTTAAACTTAAATCCAGTTCCCACAGGGGAGAAAAAGAAAGAAAAGCAATTCCATGAATGCTGTCTTTATAATGAACAATCAGAAATTCACTAGGCTAATTTGACAGAAATTTTTCCTCATTTAAACAACATTACAAAAGTCCTGCATTATAAAATAGGGTAGAATAAATCAGTGTAATCAATAAAACTATACAACAATACAAATTACATATCTTCTCCGTGGGCAGTTTATCCTCTCTTTGCAGTCTTGACTACAACATGCTCACTAAAAACAACTAAAACTGCCCAAACTATTGCTTCGTTTGTTTTGTTTAAAAAAGGGTGCAATTTTATTGTATATACAACCAATTTCCTGGTAATACCTTGGCTTATCGCAAGGTTCTGACAAAATGTTTGTCTAGGCTTTTTCCCTTCACTGTGAAGCACTGAAAGCTGCTATGTTTTTCTTTTTTTTTTCTTTCCTTTTTTTCTTTTTTTTTTCTTTTTAGTGCACATATGTCATAATAAAGTAATGCCCAGCTAGGTGCTATCGGGGAAGGCAACGTATGCTGGCTACAGGAAGTGACACCGTACGCTGACAATCACACCGTACCACAGCGCCAAACGACTATTCAACCACTTACCAGACACATAGGAAAATCCAAAATGTTTTATTTTATTATTTTTCCTTAAATAGAGATAACCAGTAAACAATTTTCAGAACTTGGAAGTTTAAAAACGT
The DNA here is from genome assembly GCA_004027295.1 of Dolichotis patagonum. Lineage (NCBI taxonomy): Eukaryota > Metazoa > Chordata > Mammalia > Rodentia > Caviidae > Dolichotis > Dolichotis patagonum. The sequence continues at coordinate 8,878 of PVJX010010186.1, forward strand.
GCATATAAAAATGGGCATTATATACTTCTTATTGAATGTGGATTGACTGCAGTCTGCCAAGAAAAATGGGGCATGGGAGCTGAAGAAAAAGGAGTCGTCTTTTTTAAGGCTTGCTTGTGAAAGAAGAGTTGTGAAAACGAAATTGCTTGAAGCAGGGTCAGCTTAGTGCTTCACAGTCTGACTGCTCTCTCAGACCAGCCCTTCCCGCGCGCATGCACTCAAACTCACAGAAAAGTACAGAGACGAACACACCTACCACACTGCGCCAAGTGCAGCACTGACTTTGGTCAAATTAAAAAGAATAAGAAAAATTAATCATCACTAAGCTTCTCTACATGATATAAGCAGGTATTGCATATTTTCATACATCTGGGGGAAAATAAAGGAAGACTCCAAATAAATTGTAAAATGCAGCAACATCCAAAAATACTGATATTCTAAGCCTCTACAGATCTCAGAATAGCACTGCCACTGACCACACAGGACAATAAGGACTACTCCTACCTGCGAACAGCTAGCCGTCTACTTAGTTTAGGTGTTGAAACTGACGATGGCTGACATAAAAGTCACATTTACAAAAAGTGTCTCCAAATGCTTGACGAGGGAAAACCCCTTTCAATAGAGGCGCATGTGCAACAATTCCACAAATAATTGCTATCCAGGGCAAGGCACATTGATATGGAATTTTTGTTTTCGTGCAAATTAAGGAAAACAAAACAAAACAAAACAAAACAACATTGTTTTGGGGGAGAAAGATGAGGAGCAAAGTGACTTCCCAAGAATTTCAGTTACTTGATTGTATAGGACAGTAGTAGGGCCCTTCTGAAGGGCTGGAAAACATAGTTTAAAGGCAAGTGCCTAGAGGAGGGTTACACTATTGTGCCGTAACGCACTCTACTTTAGCCTACGTTAACTATATAAAATTAGTCACTAACACTAGAACATGCAGACTCCCGGGGGCGCGGCACGCGGGCCGGCCGCCGCCAGGACGCGGATATATGTATAGCATAGGGAACCTTCTCCACTGCACGGGAAGCAAGGGGCGCTTCGCTGTCTGGTAGAAAAATCACTTGCATTTTTTTTTTGTTTCTGTTTTTTTTTTTTTTTTTTTTTTTTTTTTTTTTTTTTTTTTTTTTTTTTTTTTTGTTTTTTTGGTTTTTTTTACATAAGATACAGGACATTTGGGGGTGCAAACTTTTTTTTGTTATTCCCTAACGAGTGCCCTCGATCTGAGTGGGCACCAGCATTTGTGTCAGTATTGGTTTCTTCATCATGAGCATCATCATCATCTTCCCATAGCCTGGTTCAGGGACGCAAAGGCCTTTAAAATTCTGGCCGATCTCTGGTAGAATGAGGTGTCTGATAACTGATAAATCCTATGTTGCCAGATACATGTAAAATTTTCAGAATTGGCATAATTCATGATAGTGATGTCTAGCTTATAAAATTAACAGATACCAGGATTTCATTTTAGCTATGTGCTTTGATAACAGAAAATAATTAATTAGCATTTAATGTAGTTAACATATTGTGGTAAAAGCACCATTAGATTTGTTTTTTGTTTTTTTTTTTAAATTTTCCTTCAGTTTTTAAAGGGATACAAGTTTAACAATAAAAAACATAAAAAGCAAAAATAGCTCCCCTTTTTCTTGCAAGGCTGTTTTTTACCCCAATAATTTAGAGTCCTGGGGTGGAAGGACTTGAAAAACAAAAATAGAATTTTCAACAATCTCTATCTTACAAAGATATTCAGCTATCCGATGAAATTGCACTTCACTCAATTCAAAATTCGATTGTTTTGATCGTTTCCTGTCAGTTTCTATCAAAACAGACCATCTTCCCCATTTCCAAGTGAATTTTTGTGTCATTGCTGAAATTGTTGAAAAAATGTTGTTCTTTTTTTAAATGTAAGTGCAGCATCTCAAAATTTTCTGAAAACTGAATAGCAGTAGCGTTTGCCATTTTCGGACTTGCTCTGTCCTTGCGGGCCATGGTATGGGCTTAACTGCGGACGGCCGAACCAAACCAAACTGAAAGAAAACAGAAACGGAACACAACCGCATTCTCCGTTACCAATATGCTACAGAAACACTGCCCTCTGACCGTCCCGTAAGTACGGATCGCAGATCTCAGCTACTGTGAAGGATTTCGGGCTCCGTCGCCTCCCCCTGCTCAGGGAGGCCACGCCTGCGTGGGGAAATTCATGGAACACTGCGAAACGGCGGGCTGGAGCGGGAAGGTGCTGCCGCGGGGGGCGGAGAGCGAGGGTGTGCGCCCAGCCACAGCGCCTAAGCTCTCGCCCCTCGAACACTTCACATGCGACAAAGCCCAGCCATTTCCAGCACCATATGAGAGATTACGACAGTCCCTAAAGTATTTAAAAAAATCCCGAGAGGTTATGGCCTTTGCGGTTTGACCATAATGCTTGCGGTTTCCGTGTACAGGTGGATCTGAGTCGGTATTTTCTCCCCTTCCACTGACAGTGAAGTGGTAGCCGCTCGGGCTGAGGTTGCGTCCGTTACAGAGTTGAGAAGGGGTCTGGTGGTCTGTCTGGTGGGTGGTGGGACGCTGTGACTTTTATCCCAGGTACCAGGACTGCAAGATAAAAAGGAAGTGTGATTAGACGTGAGGACAAGGCCCAAGCTCTACCCTTAGCACTGCTGCAAAGGCCTGCAGGCTTAGGAAAACCACCACGCGTTTCAGAAGCTGGGCCTGCAGCTGTGGGGACCCAGTGGACAAAGCAGAGGGACGACAGCAGCAGCTGTGGGGACCACGGGCTGCTGGGCACTGCCGCTGTCCCAAGTGCACCACCGCGTGGAGATGCACATCTGGGAGCAGCCGGCTTGCCACGAGCACCAGGTCGGGGCCTGGGCCTCTCTTCCGTTCCCCAGGAGCTGAGGTGTGGAAGGTGAGGCCGTCCCGGCTACTCCGACGGGTTCCCAGCATCCCTGGGAACAAGAAGAACCTGCTGATCATGGTACTGTGTCAACAACTGGAAGAGGTGGCCAATGGTGGCCCTGTGGGGACCAATGCAGGTCAAGGTGAGCAGGGCTGTGGAGCCCCCAACCCAGGCGACTCCAGCAGTCACCCCTGCATCCCTGTTCAGCTCAGTCTCTGAAGTGCTATTTCCGGACATGGTACAGGACAACCCGGAAGCAGCCAGCCTTCCCCTTAGGCACCGGGCCGTCCCGTCCCCTCCATGCGTCTGCAGGCCTGGCCACCTCCTCCTCTCAGCAGTGCCTAGGCAGGTGTTGTCCTGGACACCATCAGTCTCACACTGCTGCTTCTGCTGGCCTCTTTTTGTAAGCGAAGAAACAAAGCCAGGTAAACAAGGTGTCCACGCATGGGTGAGCACCAGGGTTTCCCAAGCGCAACTGAAGTGCGTGGCTTTTGCCAGCTCTGTGCTAGCTACGTACGCTCTGACAACCATTGCATTTACAGTCGGTCAAGGCACAACGGCTCCTCCAGAGCCTGTGTCTTGGGACTCTCCGAGCCACTGTGTCAGGAAGGGCGCTCAACCCTGTGAGGGGGCCGTGTGCGCTTGCCCCTGAGATTCAGTCAGGAAGTAAGGGTGGTTTGATCCGGGATCCATGGCTGGGGATGGCTCCGTGGAGGGTGGGGTGGGGGGCGCCCCCAGCCCCACCTCTGCTTTCCAGGGGAGTTAAAATCCCTCACTCAGCCCAGAAGCCACCCCTCCTGAAGCCTTCAGTTGTTCCCTGACCTGGAGCCTGCGCACCAGTGTGGCCTGAGAAGAAATCGTCCTGGCTGTGGCCAAGAGACTCTGGCAAAGCTGAGGGAGTTGGTGACAGAGCAGCCCCAAGTGGGTCCGCACTTGGGACACCGGCTGGCCCCGGCCCCAGGAGCAGCCTGTCAGGCGATCTGCAGTGCCTTGCTGGGGCAGTTGCCATCGACTTCCTGAAGGCAGCAAGTCCCGGACTTCCTGCGAAGGGGCCCAGGTTGGCCGCTGGGCTCAGAGAGTCGGCAGGGGGAGCAGTTCTCCGCGTCTGGACCAGACCTCAGGGCACCACGAAAATCTGCAGTGCCTCTGCACTTCTCTTAAAAAGCAAAGCAAGAGGAAAAAAAAGTTTCTTCACACATCTTACTATTCAGCATGTGCCTTGCCGACAAGGTTACCGGAGCAGCTCTGTAATCCTTCACTGAAATAGGCTTTATTGATTGCTCTGGTCTATTGTTCCCTTTTCAAGTCCCCCAAGTTCAAGTTCATCCTGGTGTTACATCATGTCTGGTTGCTACGAGCAACCAGACAGACCCAGACGTGACTATCATTAGCAAGAAACCCTTGCTCTCCTCCCACCAGCCTTCCAGTGGTTCTGACGTAGCAGGCCCACTGCAAACACACTGAAGTATTTATTCTGCCTAATTTATGACTTAGAGAGCAAGCGGGACCCCCACTCCAAAAACCAACACTGTTGTGCATGTAATTAATCTGTCTTTCCCTGGCACTTGGGAAAGTTAGACAAAGGACTAATTATTGTGTTTCACCCTGCACACTTTCCTTTCGGGGTGCAGATTTGCATGGGAAAGAAAACTGCAGGGCCCAGCCCAGCCCCTCCGTCTTCCTTCTGCCCCCTTGACATTTCATGAAATACTTTAGCTGCTTAGGGGAATTAGGAAAAAAAAGCGATGTGAATGTTACTCCTTCGGAGTTGGTATTCAGCAACACAAATCAACTCATGACATGTTTAAATTTAAATGCTAACCACACACTCTCAGAGTTACTTTAAAGGTTAGTTTTTAATCAATAGAAGTTGCTGACTCGGGGTTTTGAGCCGCACACTGCAACTCTTGGGCTTTTGTCTCTCTGCTGAGGCTTGTGAACTTTCTTTCCCGGCGAAGGTTTCAGCAGTGATGTGCGGACACAGGGGTCCATTGTGCTCCCAGCAGCAACACGTCAACAGAGGCAGCACCACCGGGACTCCCAAGGCAGGGGTTGGGGTCTTTATTAACCCGTGAAAACCCTTAATTAACCCCTTCAGGCCTGACTCAAACCCATTCTTCCACTTTTTCTCTCCTGCAATTTGACCATTAGCACTTATTTCAACATCACACTAATCTTCATGACAATTAACCCAGCTACTTGACCAGCACTTTCCGGGAGGGGAAGTCAGTCAGGGAGCTGCACAGAGGACTTTCCCCCTGAATGAGGCTGCTTTGACTCAGTCAGCTGTGCAGGTAGCCGATGACTGGAAAGGCGACACAGCGTGGTCGGATGCTCTCAGCGTGGTCTGCAGCTGGCCCTCTGGAGCCCACGGCCAGGTGTGCAGCCTGCATGCGGTCAGTTGTGAGCTGCGGCCACTGCTCCAGGGCCCACCAAGCAACCACACTGAGAAAGCCCATTTCTCACGGTCTGTCATGCAAGTGGTGTAATTTCAAAACATTCACTGAAGAGCGAGTCTGCATATTCTCCTCCTAGGCCGCACAGAGAAGCAGAAGGGAAATCCGAGACTTAAACCGTTGAGGTGGAACAGCAAATCACTGGGAAAATACTGACACATGAAATACAGCTCATTTATGGAGGTTCAAAAATTGTCTTCAGACAGCTGCTGACAGACAGCAGCTTGGGTTTCACAGGGTTCCTGCTTTCCTGCTCTACAGCCCCTCACTCCACCGTGCTGTGGCCAGAGGCCCACAAAGCAGCCTCTGTCCTTATCTGCAGGAGCCGCAATATTAAAGTGTCCTATCTGGTGATGGGAGCCCAATACATTTGCATTAAGGAAGTAAACACGGGCTTTGATCCGTCTTTCTGCGGACGCTGCCCTTTCCATCCAGGCCTCTCCCACACGGCTGGGCACAATTAGCTCAGGCGGAGGTCTAGGGTGGGGGATGGGCCGCAAGCGAGGGGTGTCCTCTCCAGCGTTCAAGGTGAAACATCAAAAGGCATCTGCAGTCCAGGACCAGAGCTCAGCTTTCCTGCTCTCCACTCGGAGGAAAAAGTAATCTCATCAGGTTGGAAAGTGCTGAGTAAGGGTTTAATAAAGTGCCCGCAGATGTGGCGTCTCCCAGGCATTCACCTCATGTAATGCAAAACAGCTCCACTGCCGAGCGCGCTTATAAAATTTCATTTAACCATTGCAGCCGACTTCTTCCCCTTTGCAGTGGAGGGGCCAGTGGGGTGCTGGGCCCTGCATCTCTGTGTCCCTGCTGATGGCCTCACGCGACCCACCTGCCATGCCCAGTCCAGGCCGCTGCCCTGTGGCCTTTGCTCTAAGGAGTGGATCGCACTTCCCGCTCCTCGGTTGACAGCCCCACGAAGGGTTGCCTCCCTTTCTGTCAGGACTCTGGAGTCCAAACAGTCCTCAGGTTCTGAACCGAACCGAGGAGGAAGCCCGGGAGGTGTGGGCACCCAGGGGCACTGACGCAGTGCTCACGGAGGGCTGATCGGGAGTGGAACTATATTCCAGGATGTGGGCAGCAAGTTCCCGAGGACGTGGCGAGGAGACGTGGGCTAGGCATGGCCTCTCAGCGTTCGTTACCAGGGGGCTGGGTGCACACTGCTTCACCCAGGAGACTCGTGTCCACACAAAGGTGGTGCCGGGGAGGACAAGAGAGGCTGATGGCAGAAACTGCTCTTCAAAGAAAAAAGTTAAGCAAAGGCCACAGGGCAGCGGCCTGGACTGGGCATGGCAGGTGGGTCGCGTGAGGCCATCAGCAGGGACACAGAGATGCAGGGCCCAGCACCCCACTGGCCCCTCAAGAACACAGTCGCCGGACCTGCTGGGCTGTGGTCAGCATAGCCAGAGATGCAGACGCTGCTTGTGCTGGCCACACAGCTCAGCCAGGCGGTATGGCTTCCTGCCCTTGTTTGGGTGAACTAAACCCACCTTTCAGGGCAAATAAGTTGCTTTGGCAGTGCCAGCGCACTCCTGAGGGTGCTGTCCTTGCTCTAGGGCAGGGAACTCTCTCAATGGGCTCTGCCTGGAGCCTCCTCTGCCTCCCCTGCTGTGCCATCTGGGCGCCTGGGTTCTGGATGTGGTGACAACGGAGGGGCCTGGGACCCTCCTGCCCGCAGGGAGCTCCTGCCTGCAGACTTCCTGGCCCTTTCGGATGCAGGCACCTGGGCTCTTATTCAGGACATTTATGGCGCCGTGGCAGCAGGGGGCGGGGCTGAGCACCAGGGGTGACTTCCCGGGTAGCTGGTTGGTGCAGCACAGGTGTCAGCTGTTGGCACTGCCAGTCTTGGGCTTTGATCTCCAATCTTTCTTGTCTGTCTATATTTTGTTAATTAAAGAAAAGTCTGTTTTCAATAACCCCTAGCTGAGACCTGTTCACTGTGCAGGAAACCATTAAGATGTTAACGGGCCAGACACAGCCGCTCGCCTCGGTGGCTGTCCCCTTCACCAGGACTGGCACAGTGGCTCCTGCTCAGCCTGGCCAGCTCTTGCTGGTCCTTGGTTGCCCCAAGGGCTGAGTCTTGGGACTCTGCCCGAGTCAGAGCCTAAGCTCCAGCCATCTGCTTCTTCCCAAGAAGCCCACCTGCCTCTGGGGCACCTGGGTCCCAGCCCATGGCCAGCAGATGGGATGCTGAGCAAACCCTGAGGGAGGAGGCAGAGGAATAGGTCACATACAGCTTTCTGGAGCCCAGGACCAGGCCAGGCACCTGCCCGTCCCCTGATGACAGGCGAGGTCCCCAGCGGACACAGGATCCCTTGGTTGCCCAGCGCCACCCACAACATCCTTTCCCAGCCCAGCTGGACCTGCCGCCTCAGGAGCATGTGTGCTGGCTTGGGAACACGGACTGCGGCCTGCTCGCTGTGAGCCCAGTGCAGTGGCCAAACCACCAGTCTCTGGAGAGTGGTTGGCTGCTTCCAGCCAAGACTTCACTTTGGTTCAAACCTCAAGACAGGAAAACACTCATCTTTTTACCCAGCAAGGCATCCAGTCCTCCAAACCTCGGAGTGCACACAAGCCAGCCCCACAGACCAGGTTCCAAGTGGGAACTTCTCCACAGCCCGGGCCTGGCTCTCACAGCCAGGGCAGGGCTCCCTGGGCCTCCTCAGGGTGTCCATCAAGCAGTCCCCTGTGCTGCAGCCAGACTTTGGGGCTCAAAAGTGCAACCTGGCCCACGCCTCTGCCTAGCAGAGGCTGCAGAGGCTGCAAATACGGCCCTGCACCAGGACTCCAGGTCCACAGGACCACAGCATGACCACCCACAGCACTGGGTGCTGGTCAGAAGTTCCAGCAATTTATCGAGCACCTCTGAGTCTGTTTCCAGCTCCAGGAAGAAGCGACAGCTCTGCCTGTCTAGGGAGGAAATGAGGTGACCCTGGCAGGGCTGCGTGGAGAACCAGGGAGCCAGGGGGATGTGGACAGCCTAGGGCCGCAGGATGAGGGAGCTGCCCCGCTTCCTCGCAAAGACCTGGCTCCCCAAGGCGTTTCCCCTTGTTTAAAGATAATTTCTTAGTTAAAAGTAGCAGCTGTACCAGCCCCTTTCCCCTTCCCCAGTTGCAAGAGAAAGTTCCTGAGAAAGTAAAAATCTGTCTTTAATTGTGGTCTCAGAATTGCAGCGGGGACCCAGAAAACACAAAGGGGACCAGCTCAGGTTTGTGAGGGCTCTTGCCTCTGCTTGCAAGGCTGCACTCTGCGCCGGGTGCTGGGAAAGGGAGGATGTCGGGCGGGCCTGGGGGGGGCAGGAACAATCCTATTTTGGTTTTTGTTAGCGAACGGCATACTACATAGATCAGAGACTTCTTATAAAACACAAACCCCCACTGTACACAAAGCACAGGAAAATGTGAGGGGAAAAAGGGAAAAACTAAAAGCAGCTTAGGGTGTGTTAACGCTGCCATTCTGTCAGCTTAAAGAGTATTTTATGCTTGATCAACAGCTCTTTTTTTATTGTGCTTTTCTTTCATTCATTCAGGACATCAAAGCCAGGCGCCACCAGCGTACCTGCCTTGTGGAGCCGTGGAGGAGGGGTTCTAATGAAGCCAGCTCTGGGAGCTGAGACCCCCGTGGACACGGCAGTTCAAAGGGAATATTTCAACAATGATTACATTTTGTAAATCTTTTTATGAAAGAGACAGCTTATTTCCTGCTTTTTCATGAAAAGTAGATTCTGTCCATTAAAGGGAGCCTGTGCCACGGAAGCTGCCCAAGATCTGAGGTGCGGCCTGGAGATTAAGGGGCCATCGTCCAGCGCCCGTCCCGGCTGGGGTGACTCCGCCGGATGTGCAGGGCGGGGCTGGACAACCCTGGCCTGGAACCCGAACCTTTGGTTTGTGGTCTGTTCTGTGTTTTGACTCCACCGAAGCCAGAGACCATTAGGAAGCATCACTCTGCCGCTCAAGCGCAGATGGAGGGTTGGCGTCACAGACCCGCAAAGTGGTGCGTTTTCATGCCTGAGATGGGACAAGCTCTTTTCCGTGTGGGAATCCATCCCTAAAAGGCTGGCTGTGCTTTCAGACAGAAAGCCGGCTCTTAGGGCCTGGTGTCTGCCCCCAGGGCAAACGCAGAGGAGGGGCCCAGCCCTTTGTAAGTTTGGATTTTCACATTAAAATACTCTTTTGCTGACAGGGAGGGAGTTGTGGAGAATAGGGAAGGAAGGAGTACGATTTCCTGGGGAGCTATGAAATGAAAAAAATGTATGTTTTCTACACATCGGATTCCAAATTTAATTAAATGCTTGTTGCCTAACAAGTGCAGACAGTCACACTTGGGGCCGCCCTGCGGTGGCCCGGGAGGGGCTTTCTGTTTAAAGACAGAGGCGTGGGAGTGAGGCCAGCGCAGCAGAGCGAGGCCGCCCCTGACCGCGCTGTCCTGCCAGGCCTCCTGCCTGTGCCTCTGACCAGGCTCAGTTCTGGCAAACCCCTCCTGAGGCCTCGCTGTCTGCATGTGCAGGCAGATGGAGTTTGGGGAGGAAAAGGGCACTTCAGTGGAGAGTCCAGTTGCTCCCAGTTCTGCCAGAGCTGCTACTTCAGGAACAAGTTCCCCTCCAACTTCACCTGCACCACCGCCTTGGATGTTCCGCCTGGGGGCTGTTCCTCTGCACGGCCCCTTCCTCCCCGCCACCTGCAGCTGAGCCCCATGGGAGAGGGAACAGGGACAGGCCCTGTCCACACCAATGGGAGACGGCAACGGGGACAGAGGCTGCCACAGGGAGCCAGGAGCTGGGCCTGGGCAGCGTGCAGAGGATGCAGCATCCCGGGGTCCAGCTCCAGGAAAGAAGATACGTGCCCGGTGAGGAGTGTGCGGCGGGGCCGGCCTGACCCAAACACCCCCAGCTGCAGGTCACACAACTCCCACCCCTCAGCGGCGGTGTGCAGAGACCCATGTCTCCCCCGTCCTCTCACGCCAGGGATGCTGCCTCTCGGGTTCCTTGGGACAGGAGTCTCTTCTGGGAAGAGGGCAACTGTTTGTACCCTCAAAAGGTCAGCATGACCTTGACCACAGAAGAAATCAGGTCATGGTCTCAGAGACCTAAACCTGGGCCCTGGGACACGGTTAGGCCTGGGTGAGGGTGGAAATGGAAACACCGAGTGGCCCTGACCTCGGGCTACAATGAAAACGGCTTCCGGGAGGCTGATGTGACAGGAGGGTGCAGGGTTGCCTGGAAACAGATCGGGACACTGTCAGCCACTCCCCCCTCCCGTGAGCATGGTCCCACTTAGGATTTTACGGCAACCGAACTTGTCTTTGTTGCAACGTGACTTGTAAAACAAACCTACATAAGGAATGCAGCAGTTTCAAATGACAATATTTTTAAATGCTGAAACAGCAAATACTTCTTTATGTTCACATTTATTTCCTCCTAAATTTGTAGATTTATAATCAAGCAACGCTCAGTACCACGATTAGGTTCTCTCCAGGTATTTCCTGAAGAGGAAAGTGGTGCCTTCTGTGGCCGGTACTGGCAGGGTGAGGGTCCCATGACTGCCCTGAGGGCCGCACCAGGGATGGGTCATGTATGTGACATGTGTGACTGGGACAGCAACTTGGACTCTAGGTCAGAGAGAGGACACAGCATTCGAATGCGGTGAACTTAACTCATTTTTACCATTTTAGTGATGACTTTCGAGAAAGTAGAGATTCCACAAGCAACGATCACAGAAGACTGATTCAAGAACGTGTTTTATACAACTAAGCTTGTAAGAGAAAAGCTCTCAGTCAGATTCTGGATCAATTCCGTGTGGTGGCTCTCCATCCCTCTGTTAGGAACCAGGGCAGAGCCCATGCGTGCACAGACCCGCACGCACACACACGCACACACACATGCAGAGTGCTAGGCCGTAGAAGTCTCACTATGACCACCTCGCAGTTGTGTGACGGGTACGTGTTTAAACGCCCTCTATTTCCTGAGACCACTGTTTATTTTGCAAATACAAGTGATGTGGCCAGCCAGCCCTGACCCTGTAATCACAGGCATCTTTCAGACTTGCCAGCTCCTGCTGTTCTAGAAGATAGTTCAAGTGAAGAACACCTCGAGATTTTCTTTCTGTGACAGCAGTGAATAATCCGAGCTAAAACATGACTTCCTGTCTGACAACACCAGCCTCCCGGTGCTGTTCACTAGGAACTTGTTCACGAGTTCCTGTTCAGGTTTAAAGCGCATCACTCCTGGAGCTCACAGGAACCTCATTTCCAGGAGGCCCCGCTGGACTCTGCTGAGGCAGCTGGTTTCCAAGGCCCGGTGCAGGAATGGACTCCAGCTGGAGGGCGGCTGCCTTCTCAGGCAGCGTGGACCTCTCCACAGCGCGTAGCCGTGGGTGCGAGACATCTGCAGCCCCAGGACAGCGAAGGCACCAGTCACCCTTGCAGCTGAAGGGCAGCTGTGCGCTCCTGATGTGTACTCCAGAAGGCCACAGCACCCGTGACAAGCTTCTCTGCGGCCTGTCTCGGCTTCTCAGGGAAGTATCTGGTGCCCTTCACTTTCCTTAGAGACCAGACCGCGGGCACAACTGCTTTCTGCTTGTAGGGGAAATGAACAGTGCTGCAAAGGGAGAAGTGGCTGGCCCAGAAGGGGTCCCACTTATGCTTATCAAGAACCCTGAGGACCTAGAGGAAGGCACTGAGCCCAAGGGAGAGGAAGTGGCTTCTCCAGTGCTCCAGGGAAGTGGTGGTGGGCACTGCGCTCCTGGCTGGCTGAGGGGAGACTCAGCCACACCGCTAAGCCAGGGCCCAGGGTCAGAGGATGGTGACAAGGCAGTAGGGAAAGAGGATGGGGACTCTGCCTTGAGCCCCCACTCCCTGAAGTCAGAGCTCACAAGGCCAGGGTGCCACCCGTAGCCCGCAGCAGGCCTGCTGATCGCTGAGCACATGTTCCAGGCCTCTGGCTCAGGGAGGATCTGAAGACCCAGCCCTGCCGTGGGCTCTGAGGTCACACAGCCTAGGGCGGCAGCTCTGGGAGACACTGAGAAGTGACCGAGACCCCCTTTCCACACAGGGCTGCCAGGGTGACACAAAACTGTGCACGAAGGCTGAGCTCCTGACTGACTCCTCACCATCCAGGGGTGGGAGTGAGCAGAGGCTTTGCCTCTGGGGTGTGCGGGGTTCCCTTCCGGCTTGGCAAAGACAGGGCTGGGACTTTACTCTGCTTTTCCAGATTCCCTAAACTCAGCCTAATTCAAATGCTGAAAGCATCCAGAGCTTTCTAAAATCAAACCACACATAAATAGGCTTCTGATTAAAACCCTTGGCTAAGAAATTGAGAAGTTTCCACCACAGGATAAGCACAAGCATGTGCTGGTGTGCAGAATGGATGGTGACATGGTGGAACAGGGCTCTCCACCCTGAGGTTTCCAGGCTTTTACCCAAGACCCCGCCCAAACTTGTGGAAGATGACAATCAGCACATCAACCATCCCAAATGGCTGCGAATCCCGTGATCTCTCTGCTGTCTGGTTTTTCTTTTCCATACATACCAATTAAGTTTTGGTCCTCTACTACCCTTTGAACCCCTACCATGAAGTTTCTGTCACAACCGGGTCTGTCTCCTTCTCATCCTTCCTTTTGCTCTCTGCTTCTGAGACACCATAAGGTGAGCAACTTTTCTCCCCCAGACCCTTTTGCCACTACTGCCTGAAGCCTGCCCGCCACACAAGGTCTGCAATGTCTAAAAGAAGAGCCAAATAAGCCTCTCTTCCTTTAAGCTAGAAGCTTTGGATATTCTGTCCCAGCTACCAGGAAACTGATCAAGACAGATTTTGGTACCGAGAGCGAGGTTGCTGTTATGACACTACCTTACCACACTGTTCAGAAGCTTTTGAAACTGGTTTGCAGGAGTTTGGAAAGGCCTTGAGACGCAAAGAGCTGTGAGTTGAGCATCATGAGAGATTCTTGTTGGAGCTCCAAATGCGGACAGAAACGCAGATAGAAAGACCATGCTCAAGAGGCTTCATCTGGGAGCAAGGACTTCACTGGGATTTGGATTCCAGGTCATGTGTGTTATACTATGACAGCAAACTTGCTTACATTTTACTACACCCTAAGATGGTACAGAAGATGAAGATTAAAGGTGCTGGACTGGTTAATCTGGTGGAGGAAATTTCAAGGCAGCCTAATGTGCAGGTTGTAGCATAAATACTGCTTGCTTCTTTTGCCTAGATTTATGCTGAAAGTCAGGAGCAAAAAGTCCATTTGAAATTTTTCTATCTGCCCAGAAAGGAAGGGCCAGCAAAGTTGGAGCAGAGGACAGCCTTGTTGCTGAAAAGATTAGTATTAAGTAGAAGTCAAATACTCTACAGTAGAACAATTGGAAAGATACTTCCATAGCATAAAGAAACAGCAAGGCCTCCCTTTCATAGGCTCAAATTTGCAAAAGTGAAAGATTTTTCTCTGAGAAAAATGCCCTGTGGCACTGAGCTCCAGAACAGCGGCCTAGTGAACGTATGCCCTGGGACATGATTCACAGTGCTCAGCCATCTAGACATCTGGTGGCCTCTGGAGCTATGACCCAAGTGTGCTTGGCTACTGCCAACTAGCGGCAGAGCCTGGCATCACCGATACAGTGCTGGTTTTATGGACATGAAAAGTGGGGTCAGAGAGGCCTGTCTGGATTTCGGAAGAAGCCCCTGGGAGGCCATACAGTGTGCCCCTGAGAGGGCAATGTGTGAAGCTGTGAGAGTGAAGCTAAAAGTGCAGTGGAGACCCCCCCCCCCAGGAAGCTGGAAACCAGGACTGTGGAACATCTGAGGAAAGCCACAAGGAGTGAGTAGTCAGCCCAAGAGAGAAGCCATAAAGGCTACAAGCATCGGAAATAACACAGAGGCTAAGCCACCCAAACCCTTGGGAGTTCACAACTCACCACAACTTGCCACAGGTGCTGGACACAGAGCTACGGGATTTAATGTCTGTCCTCCTATTTGCCTAGTTCTCTTTTGGAATTAGAATGTTTACGCTCTACACTTGTGTGTCGGCAATGTCTAACATTCTTTTTGATTTTTACAGAGTTTGCCTTGAGTCTCAGAGAAGACTCTGGACTTGAACTTTTCGGCAATATGAAAGAGTAAGGCTTCGGCAACCCTGAGAGGAAATGAGATGAATTCTGCATAAAGAGATACATGAGTCTTTTGGGGGCCAGGATGGGATGTTATGGATTAGCTCCAGATGTCCCCCAAGAGGCTCATCAGCTCAGAAGCAGGTTTGGAAGGTTCAGATTATGTGCTTGGAGGTGGGGTTTGGTTCTAGGAGGGGTCACTGGAGGCAAGGCTGGAGGGGCCTCTCCCTTCTTGCTCCCGTTCCCGTGCTCCATGATGCGAGCAGCTGTCCTCCACCAGGCCTTTCCTCTATGCCACCGCTGCCTACAGCCGCCCACCACACAAAGACTGAGACTTCTTGAATGTGAGTCAAAATAAACCTCTTCTTGTAAGTTTCGGGTGTTGAGTGTTTTGTCCCAGCGACAAGGAAGGTGACTGAGACATCCTTCTATACTTTCCTTCAGGAAACAGAGGGCACCAGCTTTGAAGACATCTCTTCATGATACTGTGCAGAAGGGGCGAAGGGAGCAAGGTCTTCACTAGAGGCCGATCAGAGCGGGAGCAGTGCTGGGCCCTCACCCTCCCTTAGCGCCAGAGATGGTGGCCAAAACCCTTCGCTCTGTCTCCCTTCCTACTTCAGCGAGCTGCCAAGGAAGGTGCCCTGGAAGGTCCAGATCTTGCGGTAATGGCCCAGGACAGGGTACACCCGTGAATTCCAGAAGGAGCTTCATCCAGCTGCCCTGGCTTGCAAAGGTCTGCATGACCTGTGGCCTTGGAGCCCAACATCACCTTCTTGGAAGACTGTGGGGCACTGTGACTTTACAAAGGGGAAACGTGAAGGAAATGCGTGCATCTTTCCACCCAGGTGGTAGACAGTATTTGGGGTGAGGCCAGCTAAGCAAAGCGGCCCTAGCTGAATGGTAATGATGCCACGGAGAGCGGCATTCACAGCTCTCCAGAGAGGGTGATGGAGGGCGGAGGAGACAGAAATGAGGCCTCTCACGGCTTCATTATCACTGTATTTCATAATATTTGTCTAGGAAGGCACACAAAGCCTATCAGTTTAAATTAATCCTAATGATCAATTTTAGTTTTATTCTGATTAAACAATTTCAATTTAATTAATGCAAGTACAGAAATTAGTCAGAATCTCAAATGTAAATGTTGAACTTTAAATGAAGCTGCACTTTGCAGCTGGCTGTGGGAGTGGACGGCGATTCTAACCTCTGTCGGCACGGAGGACAGAAGGCAGAGGCTGTGCGGTAACAAGCCAGCCAGAGGCAGGGACCGAGCCCAGGCTGCGACCACATGCGTGCGCGCGCACACACACACACACACGTGTGCACACATGCTCCAGCTGGGGAGGCGAACATCTGAATGACACGATTTCGTCCTGAGACTCGCGAGCGTGGGCGTGAACCCAGGGCCACCGGTGTGAGACGCGAACCGGGTGCCCCTCTCAAGTCTCAGCCCCCAGGGTCCCCTCCCTGGCTGTCCCTGCTCACCTGGAGCTGCTGCTTCACTGAAGTGAGATGTGGGGTCTCGGGGAAGAGGACCCTGCAGGAGACCCGACGCGGCCGTTCCCTGTACTTCTCTAAATCCGGACTCTCAGAGTGGACCGTGATCCACGCCACCCTGCAGACATTTCAGGTGCCCCCCACCCCCGTAGTAATAAATCCAAAGTAGATGAGTCGCGAGTCCTGAAAATTCGAGGAAGCCAAGGGCCTGGTCGAGGTGCATATGTCTGAGAGAAACCCACACCCCTTCTGTCTGTGAAGCCGTGCGCTGGTGACGCAGGTGGCGATGGGGCTGCAGGCCTGCTGGCCGGGACAGTGTCTGCAGTCACCTCGCTCCCGCCTCTGGTCCTCGAGCGGTGTGCACTCATAGGAGCCTGCTCCACTCTTGCCACTGGCGGACGTTACAGGAGCCAGCTGGTGACTGCAGTATCAGCACGGAGCTCAGTGACCATGGCGGGGTCCCTCTCCTGGCTGCCGGGGTGGGATGGCGTCTGAAATATGAACTCCCGCCCCTTGGGAGTGACGCTTTGCCTGTCACAGTTAATGTCTGACCTTCACTGGCAGCAGAAGTCTAATCCCTTGATTTCATAATCTTAACTAGGAAACATTAAAATATGGATTGACTCCAGTTGGCAGGAATCTTTATGCTCTTTCCACTAAAAAAGCTATAAATTCAAGGTTGACCTTTCAGTTTCAGGTCACAAATGACACCCGCTCACTTTTGTCCACACGGTAGGATTTATGTGAGGGTCTACAGGTAGAAGCCATGAAAGTTGAACTTTAATGAAATGTGTTTCAAAGATGTGCACTTAGCCAAAAATGTCGCACAAAGCCCCAGCAGGAGGCCTCCGAGCAGCAGCCTCCCTGTCCAGGGTCTCAGCCGGTTTCTCCTGAGTGGCTTCTCTGGCTAGCGCTGTTCCGGGAACCCAGCAGATTGTGTGGAGATGGCGACACCTCACCCCGCCATTAGGTTTCTGACCGCAGCATCCTGTGTCCTCCTCCTCCTCTGCTGTCTTCATCTCTCCAGCCGGGAAACATGCCTGTCCTGCACAGGATCACTCGTACTGACAGAGGCCTTCAGCGCTGTCCACCAGGGAAATGCGATTTGATGGCCCTGCGGCACTGAGGGAAGGGCGGGAACCCCAGCTGCCAGGCCCACAGTGTGGGAGGGGTGGGGGCTCCAGCCCCCTCCGTGGCTATCACCCTGCCCTCTTGACCAACAGTGCAGTGGTGGGCAGGGCCAGGGAGAGTGGCTGGACTGCGTGAGCACCGAGACGGGTGGCGGGAAGAGCACGGTGCGCTTTCAGTGTGTGCAGGGAGGCTGCTCCCTGAGCTCCCCCTGCAGCTGCCGCCCCACAGCCAGGTCACAGTGGACGCATCAATTGGGCGGATGCAGCTGCGAAGCAGCTAACGCAGTGGCTACAGCCAGGTGGGGTGGGAGCCAGCAGTGAGCCACGTCCTGGCACGACCTGGATGAGGGAGGGGACAGGGACTGCAGGACCGTGGCCACGCATGCCCACATGTGGTTAACAGTGCCCAAGTGCAGGCAGGTAGTCACACCCACCCTGCAGCTCTAGACACCTGAGTCCTCTGGGGCGCAGGTTGGTTCCATGGGGCTCCCTCCCTTTCAGCCGCCACCCAGCATAGCTGCAGTCGCCTCTAGTAGAAGATTGCACTCCAGGCTGGGAGTCTATTCCCCGTCCTGCCCGGAACCTACATGGTGTCTCCCAGCAACGAGCACAGGACAGACAGGGCGTGGCAGCCAGGGAGTGCATGGGGCCCATCCCGCCGTGGTGATGCTCCCGTCCCCTGTGGATGAATGTGCTGCCCCTGCCCTCCAGGCTGCCCATGGCAGGAGCAGGGACTGATGGGAGACCCAGGGGACAGCTCAGGCTGACTTGCCTGGGAGAGGCGACCACAGACTCTGCTCCTCAGTCCTGGAAGCCCCGTCCCTCATGGGCCTCGGGCCAGCAAGGTGGAGGCTCCAGTGATGGGGAGCAGCCCTGGCTGAGGGTGCTGGCCTGGCTACATCCGCACTGCCCAGCCCAGTGCTGTGGACCCGGCCACCACCCTTTACGTGCTGTGTCCCACCTGGCCCCACCGGGTCCCCAGCCCCCCATCCTCTGCGGGGGACATGCATGTCCACCGTCTCTGTGTTGCAGAGACTGCAGTGCACATTGAGCAGCATCACCGCGCCTGCCAGCCACAGCCAGGGTGGCCCAGGACACCACAGTGGGTGAGGCGCCCCGACGCTCCCCCTCTACGAGCCACCGTGTGTCCCCAGGCCTGGCCCACAGCAGGGGGCCACCTGACCGTGGATGGACCCGATGCTGCATGGCCACGCCGCAGGCTCCCAAAGCGAGCGCTGTGTCAGGGAAGGCCCTCGCTGCCCTCTGTCCCCTCCTCCTCAGGCCCTTACACCCTTGCTTATGCTACCGGCACCCTTTGTAGCTAACAATTAAAATGGGACTCAGTTTCACCAAAGAGACCTATGTGGATTTTGCCAGCAGAATACAGACGTGCCGTATGGGTAGGCTATTTCCCTGATAGGAAAGGAATAATGAGGTTTGGTACAGACGAGATATTCCAAGTTGCAGCAACCACTGCGCAAACAGAGGCATCAAGCATAAGGCTGAAAAGAGAATGCACTAAGGGTGTGGAAGAGGGCGTTAGGAAGGCACAGGTTCCTGCGGGCCCCTCCGAGGCTGACACGGCTCCCACACCCATGTGAAAAATAACCAACTGGCTTAGGCCACCCTTAATCAGGGTTCCCCAAGAAGGCAGATCCTGGTATCACCTCCACTTCCCAGATGAGGAAGCTGAACTTCAAGGGACAATCCCCAAGACCTCAGCACCCAAGTTGCTTAGTACCCAGGACTCCTCAGTACCCAAGACTCCTCAGTACCCAAGACCCTTAGTACCCAGGACTCCTCAGTACCCAAGACTCCTCAGTACCCAGGGCTGTCAGTATCCAACACCCTCATTACCCAGGACTCCTCAGTACCCAAGACCCCTTGGTACTCAAGATTCCTCAGTACCCCAGGCCCCTCAGTACGCAGGCTCCTCGGTAACCCAGGCACCAAGAAGGTGTGAGGACTCCATTCCACAACCAGAGGATCAGACTCAGGGCCAAGCTGCTCCCCTTCCCATCCTGGAATTCTCACCAAGCGAGCAAGCCAGCACCTCCGAAGCCTGTGCAGTGGCGAGGACTCCAGAGCACAAGTGCTCGTTGACTCTGTGATTCCCTGACTTCCCTGTGGGACCATCAACAAACCCTGGCCCACCTCTGCGGCTCTGTTCTCCCACTTGGTCACCACCAGGCCCAGTGAGCCAGGGCCGTGTGACAGACATGTGCTGATGAGTCGTGGGCGCTGGAAGCTCCATGCTGCCTGAAGCGTGGACGGGGAGCCTGACTTCAGGCTGCTTTCCCTGCAGCCTGGTGCCACTCGGTGTCCAGGAGTGACAGTGACCACCGCCCTGTCCACAGACGCCTGCTGGGCCCCCTCACCCCAGGGACACCTCGCTCTGGGCTTTGGGGGTGTAGCGCCCGCAGGGTGCCATGTGGGGCATGGGCCCCAGCTCACAGGCACCTGGGTGGCTCTACAGCTGATGCTCAGTGGGGCAGCGGGCCCCTGTCATCTAGGTGCAGCCGTCAGTAGGCAGGCTCTGTCCACGGCTGTGCTGGCTCCACTGCCTGCGGCCTCGGGCTCCATGTGGGCCGTTTCCACTGTGGGGTGGGGAACCACGCTGGACCCCCGAGGACTGCTGCTGGGCGGACAGAGCCCCTGCTGCCTGGACAGCAATTGTCAGCGTCAGAGACGAGCCATCACAGGAGGTGTGACTGAGCACTAAGCACTCTTCCTCCTGCACTAAAGAGGTTAAGACACACACCGACCCAGGACACACACACCTGAGAATGCGGGTGTGTGCGTGGACCCCGACAAAGCTTCTGTGTATCTCCACACACACCAAGAAACGTGGCTAGGAGAACTCAACAGAAGAGGAAAGCGATGACAAGGACATGATGGTGTGCGCCCGCTTGTAGGTGAAGGCGCAGCTTCACCTCGGTGAGGAAGCAGAGCTGATGGAAAATGCCGGCTTCCGGTTCTGGCTGTAGGTGGCGTGGGGAGCAGGCCCCACCTGGAGCAGGCTCAGAGCGAGGTGTCCCCAGGGCTCGAAGGATCCGGGCTGCTGTGCCTCTCCGGCCCACCCCTGTGCTGGCTGGCTGGGTGGGACACAGCGTGGTCTCTGCCCCGTGGTACAGGCAGGGCAGCAGTGGGCGAGGGGCTGGGCTCCTGCAGGCACCTCTGGGCAGGAAGGGCCAACTCTGCTTGGTCCAGAGGACAGGACAGGAGGCAGCTGCCTGCCCCTGTCCCGTATGAAGCAGGAGGAGGAGACAGAAAAGCCTGGTCTCTCTTGCCCTCTACTCCCCTTGGGTCTCGGGGAAACAACCAGTACCAAGTCCCGCCTCGACCTTCTGCTACTTGCTGGAAGCTGCCCCGCCGAGGGGTCTTGTGGTGCCTGCTCTCTCCCTAACCCTAACCCTGACCCTGGGGACCAATAGAGTAGGAAGACGGGCCCAGGAAGGGCCTGGCGGCGGTGAAAGCAAGGTGGTTTCGTGGAGGGGTCCCAGCATCACCCTGCAGCAGCAGACCTAGCTATGGGATCCACCCCACCGCCATGCTGCGCTTTGCATGTGGCCAACAGCGCTGGTACCTCGGGGCCCCCGGGCAGGGCTCACATGCATTTGTGAGTCCAGAGGCTGAGCAGCCAAGGCTCCCGTGACTACTGAGCAAATGACACAGCAAATGCAGTTTTGTCAACCGTCAGGGCCATGCCAGGCTGTGTGGTTTCTAATAGCCTAAATGTCTGTCTGTCTTTCTCTCTTTTACTGGTTTTGTTTTGGTTTTTTGAGACAAGATCTCACTATGTAGCCCAGCATGTCCTTGAACTCCCGGTGATCCTCCTGCCTCAGCCTCCCAAGTGCTGGGATTGCAAGCATGCACCTCCCAGCCTGGCTGAAACAGCAGCCTGCTCTGCGACAGCATCGAGGATGCCATGTGTCTGCGACAGGCCAGGCGCAGGGGGAGGAGCCTGCTTCAGAACCCTTCGCAGCTGTTTTTCACCTGTTGGACGCAGGCCTGCGTGGCATGCGCGGGGTTGGTGTCTGTGTGAACACTCGATCAAACCAAAAGGCAGACCGGCTGCGTCAGGGCTCACTCCACGTGGGAACCATGCTTCTTGGCCTGATCTCAAGGATGCAGGAGGCGCCTTCCTCTAAGCCAGGCCTCTTCAGCCCTAGTTTTTGGAGACTGAGTTAAGCTTCGGACACAACTTAACAGCCACTGGCCTCCTGCTGTTGCACATGATGCCCTCTTCCATGAAGCCGTATCACCCCATGGGTGTGCAGGACACAGGTCAGGTCCTGTGGGACAGGGCGCCCCACAGAGCGGAGGTGAGAAGGCAGCAGGAGGGTGCAGGGCTACCAGGGTGGGCTGTGCAGAGAAAGTCAGGTGCAGAGGAGGAAGACAGGATGTCTTTCAATTACCCCGTCACTGGCTTTGCTATCTTCCCGGTTCACATGGCGAGAGGCCGTGGTACCTTGTCAGGGAGGCGATGCGGTCAGTTTGCATTGTGCCAGGTGGGTGCTGGTGGGAGGCCGAGAGCACTGGGGCCTCACCCCGACCCCGTGCAGCTGGCAGCACACTCGGTCCCGAGGCCAAGGCATCCATTCCAGACCTCCTCGGGCCCTTGTGACTCCGTGGACACAGAGAGCCACCAGCCCGCACACGGGGAGGGCGGGGCTTTGCTCGGCAGTGGGTTTGGACGCAAACGGCCCGCTGTTTTACAGTTTCAGACTCACAGAGACGAAAGACTGTTAGGGTTTATCCACTGACTACATTTTGGAAACGGTGGTAGAAACACCTAAGGTTCACCTTCTTAACCATTTTTCTGCATTGTTTTGGAAACGGGTCTTGTTACAGTCCAGGCTGACCTTGCACCTCTGGCCCTCCTGGCTTAGCCTCCCGAGGGCTGGGATCACAGGCTACCCAGCTGTTTTAACCAGGTGAGCAGTTCCGAGGTACAAAGCAGCGAGGCACTGTGCGCCTGCATCGCTGCTGGCCCTCTCCTTGGCGTTTTCGTCTTGCACTCTGCGCCTCTGCCCTGCCCCGCCCTGCTGTGGTGACTGTTTCCATGCAGTCAATTGCACACAGTGTCTGTCCTTTGGGCCTGGCTTCCTGCACTCCACGTCCTGTCTTCCGGACTCTGCCATGCTCCCAAGTGTGCTGCACTGCGCGGGGCTCTGGGGGTCCACCAACCACGCAGGTGTAAATGTCCCCACCTGGCCTTGCTGCCCGCCACTGGTGCTGGTGCGGGCATGAGTGGCGAGGTGTAACGGCCAGCGTGTGCTATGTGGGCTGGGCTGGGCCGGCACAAGGGTAAACACCCTGCAGCGGGTGCAGAAGCCTGCAGGGCGGCAGGCACTACCTGTCCTCCAGCTCTTGGGGCTCGCTGGTACCGTGCAAGCGCAGGCCGTCAGAGGAGGCCCTTCCCGAGAGGCTCAGGGATGCGCTCAAAGCCTGTGCAGTGAGACTTCTGCCGCCCCAGGAGCAAGGCAGGCATTCACCTCTGACCCTGCCTGGTGCGGCCTCACTTGCGGATGCCTCCCGCGTTTAGAAAGCAAAGGCACCGGGGTGACTGTCAGGGTTTCTATCTGGATGCACCCGTAAGCCTCCATCCGTCATTGGAAGGCGACACTTACAGAGGCTGTGGGGGTGTGGTCAGGGGAGAAGAGGTGGGTACAGGGTGTGGCCTGGAAGCCTTATTATCTGTTTTCCACTCACCCCTCTCAGCCCTTCCTGTGCGTTTTGCAGTGGGCAGCTCTCCTCCATGTGGCCCCTGTGCACTGCTGTCTCTTCTTTGGACCCGATGGACCCTGGACTGAACCATCAGCCAAAATAAACCTGTCCTATTTTAAGCTGTACCAGCAATGAGGAAAGTGACTAAGACAGGGACTCTGCAATTTTTATTTTTCTAGAGGTACAAAGCAAAATTTTGCTTTCCCAGAAAACTTTTTCTCAAAATTCAATTAATGCAAACTTCATGCCTTACAGCAAAGTTGTCCACAGAGAAAAATGCAGCTTGCCTAGGAAAGTATCTGTAGACCATGCTCAAGCTGAGTTTTAAAATCCTCTTAAAAATCCCCCCGAACCAATGTCTTCCTTAAAGGAAGTCTGTATTGAAGTCTATACTATTTTGTATTTATATCTAGCATTTTAAACAATTCCAGAAAACATTTTCATTTTTAAAAGGTTGATATATACAGTCTGAATTAAAATTCTTAGAGGATGCAATTTTTGCCTCAATTTTATATACATAAACTGACAACCCTATTAGAGTTTCTCGTAAGAACATGGGAATGACTTTCAAGCCAACTATGGCAGGTGTCACTGTGGTAAGAAACGTTTAAGTTGTTGTCCCTATGATGCCAAATATTTAACAGAAACCAAAGAAATTTAGTTCTGGCTGCCAGTATGAGGTCTACATGACATCATTTAGCCAGATGCGTGGAAAATCTGGAATTTTAAGAATTGAATTTTTGTGGTCAGCATCACGAAAACTCAGTTTTGGGGTTAAAGATATTTATAAAACAAAACGATATTGGAATGTAACATGCTTTGACTATAGAGACATTCAATGGAACACGGTGTAATTTCAGAACTATGAATCAGAGCTCATATAAAAATACCATGTACAGTGCAAACAGGATATTTCAAAGCTGCATTCTTAAGGCTCTTAATGAAGTGTGTTGAGCATGCTGGTGTTTCCAGAGAAGAAAGCCACCACCTGACACACACCCCAGCCCCAGCTGCCCCCCAACTGAGCTCGAACACAAGCCACAAGTGCGGAGGGGAGCTTGTCCTTCTGTTTCAATATTTTCACAGCAATGTTATTGCAACTCCAAGCTGCCCGGGAAAGCCTCTGGGTATATGAAGGTACAGAAAGTGCCACAGAGCTGGAAGACAAGGCAGTCTGAACAGGAGACGGTAACCCTGCCGCTGTGCGGCAGCGCTTTGGGACTGAGGGAGGCATGGGGGGCTCAAGGGCAGGTGGCCCAGCCTAGCCGTAAACCACAGCTTTCTCCACCTGGAAGGTAAGGGCACTGGTTACCAGGCGCCCAGCCTGGTGGTGCCCACCACTGTAGGGCAGTGTCTGGAGACCGTGCACAGGGCACACTGCCCAGAGAGCCCTACAGACACCACGGTGGGACCCTCTCAGAGAAGACGCTCCCCTGCGTCAGGAATGAGATGGTCACCTAACAGGTAGGAGATGAGAGCAGATTCCTTTCCCAAGGTGACTCCAACTCTACTCCACTGACTCACACACCTCTGCGCACTGCCTTGGCATGGGGCCCCTGCATCTCAGCTCATGGCAGCCACCCCGATGTTTGCACAAAACTCTTGCCTCTCCTTGGACGACCTTTGCCCCAAACTCCAGTGCTTCAAAGACAAGCCCTGGGCTGGCTGCTGTTGTCTGTCAACTGCCTGCCTCGAGCACACATTACGACCCCCACCCAGCACCTTGCCCCCCAGGGTGGGGGTCACCCCTCCAAACACCTTGCAGATTCAACATGGCTCACAGCCCTTTCCCTCCTTTCTCTCAGGCCCGCCAGTTCCTGGGGGCCCTCCCAGCATGCACTGGGCTCTGGGGGACCCACTCTATCGGCCTGCACTCTGGCCACCAGCCTTGCCCGGGGCACCCTCACCTGCCACAGCAAAGCAGTTCTGGCATGGAAGCCCTCCTCTTCCACCCCCAGACAGATGCACAAGCTGCAGGCACATTTTGTACGGCTCCAGGAGGAAACGTGTGGGAAAGGGCCCAGGGTGGGGCGGGGCTGGAGAACAAGCTGCAGCACATACAGAAAAGAGACGGCCCACCTGTGTCTGTTGAGGGATATTTACAAAGCTTGGATCCCGTGGTCCAACACTGACGAATCGGTTTGCGGGGGAGGTGCTGGGTGTCGAGTAGGCTGTGAAGGGAAGGGACACATGCGTTCAGGAAGCAGCACGAGATTGCACACACAAACAACACCAAACTCCGGGCCCACGCACTGGTTAAGAGGCAAAGTGGACACTGGCTGGCCGGGGCGCCTTCTGTGGCGGACACTCGCTGACCTGTGGTGGGCTCAGCGGCCAGCGGCAGCTCCTCTCCAGCACCCTGAGGAGAGCCACAGGACACCTGACATCTACGTCGAACACAAGCTCTGGGGGTGGGGATGAGAGGCCCCGGCTTCAGAGAACCCAGAGAGGAACTAGGCGGGGAGGGAGGTGCGATCACGCTGCAGCCTGGCTCCTCACACTGTGGCAGCCGTGATGGGCACAGGCTGGCCCTGGGCAGGAGGAATGGGGTCCTTACTAGGGAGACCCCAGAAGAAGGTGGAGGCAGGTAGAATAAGCCCCTCTGCATGCCTGGAATCATTAGGACACTAAGTTGCATGTCAAGTCCTCCTTGTGGTCCTCCCTTCGGGGCATGTACTGCCCGGACCCTCTGTGCCAGGGTGTCGCTCTGGGCCCCACAGGATATGGAAGCCTCGCTGTCAGTTTTCATGTTTCTATGTAAGCACTTCACTCCCGTAAGAAAAACATTCAGCGGCTTGGGTGTTTCACAGGCTTGCAAACCCAAAGGTACGTTTTCTTTTCAGCTTCCCACAATTCACTTACTGACCAGCAACACCAATGGTTCATTTCATATTCCTGCTTTGTTCTAGACCCTCTAGACCAGTGGTGGCCAGCCCAGGGCATGCGTGCCACAGCGGGCTGTTTGCTATCACTGAAAGCCGAAAGGTTCCCCATCGCTGATCCAGACTACTGCTTAATTCCAATAATTACAAAAGGCTAATCTCGGGGGCTAACTAGGTACACACCGTCGGAAAGACAAAAGGATTCAGTTTCTACAGTATGGACTGTCTTCCCTGTGGACATCACTGCAGTCTCTTCCTGCGAGCTCCTGCACTATGGGAAGCTGCCCCTGCTTCTCGTCCCCCTGCTGAACACGCCTGAGAACCAAGCCCACCACCTGGCTCAGCCCGTGATTGTCTTGGGTCAAAGCCAAGCCACCCAAGCAGATCTGTGATGGTCACCCGGCTGTGTGAAGCCACGAGGATGGGTCCAGCATGAGGCTGACCAGTCCACACGTGCAACTTCCAGCTGTAGCAGAACTGGTTCACCTGGCGATGGCCCTGGGACCCGCCCTGAGCGCGGCGTGCAGAGCCCCCCAGACCCTGGGTCCCCACAGTCACATCCCATGTCAGTCTGGTCTTAACAGAGTCCCGATAAACCTCTGCGTTAGCCATTCTGCGGGTGCCTCTCACTCACAGGTGGGCCAGAAATTTAATTTCTAAAATGCTCAGAAAAATACTTCTGAGGTCTTGTTTTCCTCAGGCCTGGCTTTTCCCCTGATACACTGTCAGGACCCTGAACAGGAAGCTGTTTCTGAAAACCACGACGGGGACCCTAGCAGTGCGTCCTCCAGGCTGTGGGAGATGAGGGGACCCTGGGCGCGCGCCCGTGGGCGTGCTAAGGGGTGGGCGCCTGTCCTTCCAGTGCATGGAGGGTGGTGGGGGAGGCGGCAGGAAGAGGAATGGAGGGTGTGGCCAGGCCTGGTCACAGACACTGAGGCCACTTGGCCAGAGTAGGCCCTGCCGCTGTGGGGCCACTGGAGGGTCCCCTGGCGGGTGGCTCTTGCACTGTGCAGACATGGATGCAGCTGTGGCAGGTTCCCGGCCTGCACAGCTGTCTGTTTCATGCCCATCCCACCTGCGCTAACCTAAGTACTGCCACGTGGAGGACAGTTCAGTACTCCGCCACGCCAAGCTCTAGGCTGGGCATTTCTTCAGTCACGGGACAAAACCTGGACGTCCCCAGGGCCTTTGGTGCTCCAAGCATCTCCTGCTCCGTAAAGAACAGTGGCAGAGACAGCAGTGGAGTGGGTCTGCAGTTTTAAAGAGAGGACACTAACTACCGAAATGCACAGGAGCCAGCCTCCAAGAAGCACTGGGGCGCCTGAGAAGCACGCAGAGGGAGACACAAACCCCGACTCCTCTCCCGCTGCTGCAGCCATGCCCAGAGGTGCTCGCTGTAACAGGCGACGCCTGGCACGGTGACTCTGACTTTCTCAGGGAAACTGTGCAACTGAAACGAGACCTCCACTGGAACTTTCTGTTACACCAGCCACACACACCACGGTGAATCAGCATGCACACACAGCCAGGAGCTTCAACACAACAGAAAACCATGACAGCCCATGAGAGTCGTGTCTCCTCAACTATAATTCTGACCTCATTTACAAGAGTAACAATTGAGTGTCGCAAGAAGAGCTTCAGGAAATCAAGAAACCCAGGAAATGGGGTATGGGAGAGAGTTTTGAACTCTGGGAAGGGGCTTTTCAGGAAACACCAATGACTCTTTTGATAATGCCAACGTTCGGCTGTCTGTCCTCATCAGGACGTACAGGCAGGGCTGGGGATGTAGCTCAGTGGCACATCACCACCTGGAAAGCTCGAGGTCATGAGTTTGACCCCTGATGGAGGGTCCGCTCGAGTCGGGTCCTGCTCACCCACAGGCAGCAGAACCACCCGGGGCAGGGGAGAGACTGCAGAGGCCCCATGAGCTTTGGGTTCTGAGTTTACCTCAGGGTCAAGAAGCGACAGGGTGCCCTGTGCCTGACAGGCTGGCCTCCAAGGGTGGAAGTGGGATGGGAAGCACATCCTCGGCCTCACAGAGCCCCCACGGTCATGGGCGCGGCACAGTCACCCCGCACCCACGCCTGCCTCTGCCAGCCCCGCGTGCCGGGCAGCACGGGAGAGACCGGCTCCCTGTCCTGAAGACACGCCCCGAGCACCTACCCCCAGCAGCCGCAGCTGAGGGCAAAGGGGACCGAGGCACTCTGCTGGTCCGGCAGTCTGAGTGCCTGAAGTGAGGCCAGCAACAGCCCAGCAACCTGGGGTGCCGTGGACAGAGGGGGGCAGTGGGAGGAGCTGGAAGAGCATCTGGAGGAGCAAGGGGCCTGGCCAGTACAGGCTGATGGCTCTGTGGGACTCAAGGTCCCATCAAGTCCTGGGTGGGGGATGCAGGGGTTCAGGCGGGGAGGGTGTTGGGCGAGGAGGAAGATGAGTGTGCAAACTGTGTTCTGCCGTGCGGCAAGGGAAGGCAGTCAGGGCTCGGAGGCCCAGATGGCTGGAAAACACAGGGAAGAGACTCGCGGAGCTGTTTCCCTTTTAGAGGAAGAAGTTTCATAAAAGAAACAACAACACCAGATTGGATTTGAAACATCAGCAAGACAATGAGACAGCTGTTAACTCCAGGTCTTTCTCTTCTCCCTTCTGCGCCCTCTTCAGAAACTCCCATGAGGCTGTGCACACCCCTAAGCGCAGCTGCTCAGGAGGCTGAGGCAGGAAGACCCCAATTTCAAGGCCAGCCAGGCAACTTTGTGAAACCGTGCTTCAAAAGAATTGTTTTCAAAAGCGGGGCAGGGATGTGACTCATCTGCAGAGCCCTCGCCTGGTGAGACCTGGACCCTGGGCTCTGTCCCAGCATGGGAGGCTGGGGGACCTGAGATTCTGCACCTGTGCAGGCCACAGCAGTGGAGCAAGTTCAGGCACAGAGCTAAGCCTGCAGCAGGTTCCTGTGTGCACTGTGCATCAGCAAGGCCTGACTGAGAGGACCCAGAGCCTGCCAGGCGCGCTGCCAGGGCTCCCACAACTGGCTCCCACCACCCGAAGAAAAGCCCTGTGAGAAAGTTCCTATTCCTTAAAAGACGCAGAAACTGCTAAGAAAACATGCTGGCTGATTCCTCCAGGAAACCATTCCAGCTGAATTCGCTGGGGGACTTGAACAGCACTGGTCCCCACAAGGGCACAGAGGCCGGGGGAGGCCAGGGTGTTTCTCCTCCGAGAGGCGCACTGTGTGGGAGCATGCAGGGGCATCCTGCTGCACCATGGGGAGGGGCTGGGTGGGGCCTCTCTCCAGCCCCGTAAACACAGAGACCCCCAGCGCGGGTCCCAGCGGGCGCCTGGCCCGGGTTCCATGCAGAGTCTGGACAGGGAGTGGACCACGCTGACCTGACGTGGTTTCAATCACATCTGGGGGTCACTTCTCTCCTTTTAGGATCTAAGCTACAGCCAACAACCAAAACCACGGCCCAAACACATGAAACTAAAGCCTCCCTGTTAAACCAGGCGGCAGCCCCACCAGCTGCTTTCCTGAAATGAGTGACTCTGACTCCGATAAACTCGAGCTACCTGACATGCGTGGGGACACCGCACAGGCCTGTCTGATGTGACAACAGGTCACCGAAGTCCTGAGACGAATCTGCACGGCCCGATGGCCCTGCTCTGTTGGGGTTTCTACCCAGGGGTGAAGGCTCAGGCATCGTTCAGCCTGGGCGTAAAAGGCAGATAGGAAGGCGCGGACGCCCAGTGTTGCTGAGCCCAGTCAGAGGTGCCCCAGGGGACAAGTGGCGCGTCACATGTGCACCCGGCCCGATTCTCTCTCCATGAGTTTGCGAAGGACAGAACTCGGCTTTGTTTCTGATGGTGAACGCATACCCCGCCGCTGTCTGTTTTCCCGTGTAGGCCTCGTGTGGCCTCGGCCCACAGAGGTGCTCACTGAGCCGGAGGTGCCCCGGGTGCAGAGCTTGCTAAGGAAGGACCTGAGATCGTGCCCTGGCTCCAGAAGCTTCTGCTGCCGCCTGCAGGTACCAGCTTCAGTCAGGAGCCTGTGTGCGTTCAGGTTTCACCCTCCAAGCCACCCAAAGCCCAGACAAGGGTCAGGTCCGCGGTGCTCACTGCAATCTTGCTGCCAAGAGCAGCGCGTGGGGACCAACGGACACGGTGATGCTTCATCCAGATGCGGGAACTGCAGCTAATAATGTCTTAGGGTAACTTTCAGAGATACCACAATGCTTATAATATGAAGTAAAATGAATAAAATCAGTTTACAAAATCATATGCATGCATATCCCTATCAATTATGACTAAAATATGAACAGAAAATGACTGGAAAATGATCACAGAAAACAATTATCTCTGAAGGATGCAGTTATAGATGACTTTTGAATGTCTTCCCATTATTTTTAATCTTAAAGTCAGCACAAATGAAACCTGAAAATCTCAAATCTTTGATTTTTTCTTTTTCTTTTTCAGGCAGTGACATATAGTCACAGGAAAAGGATTTCAGAACCAGGAAACCCTGGGCTGACTGCTCTCTTACTGGAAGTCTGAGCTTGGCAAGCCAGTGGGCCTCTGCAAAGTGTCCAGTGTAACAAACACAAGCCTCTCCCACTCTCCGAGGCCAGTGGTGGGAGCCCATGGCACGCACGTTGTTTTTCCTTAAGACAAGAGCTCCTAGCGTCTAAGTTGTTTTTCCTACCTCAGCACTCAAGTGGGCGCTGTGTGGTCAGTGGGTGGAGGGTACTCGTCCCTACAGGCTCACCACCACCGTGACTGCCCTCACCAGAGGGCTGGCCCAGCCGGGACTGCCCGGTGGGCTCCATGTCTACCTGAGGGCACTCCAGGGTTCCATGCAGGGGCTTTGCCAACCCAATGGAAACACCCGACTCCACAGTGCTTTCCATTATAGAGGTGCATAGAACCCTCTAGTCATGGGCTACTGACTTTAAAATCTGATTAAGGGAAATATACCCCCTAAATGTCTGCCTTCCAACAATAAAAAAACTGCTCAAATCTCTCAAGAATCAATGTCATAATCAGACTTACAAGGAATTTGTAGAGCATAATCTCAACTTTTTTTGAAACCAACTTAGTAATATGTATTTATTTTTAGTAATATGTTTAAAGGGTAATGTTCATATTATTTGTATTACTGGTCTGAATTCTATAGCTGTATCCTAAGAACATTATTAGAGTTGGGGACAAAACTATATTTAAGGATATTCTGCAGTATTTTCCATAGGTGAACAAAGTGAACGCCTGCAGTAGGGATGCAGGTATCAGCTGTGTACGATTGTAATTCCCAACTTTTCTATAAGTATAAACAGTGTGAAGTGCTGATTAAGAAAACAGTACACTGCGCAGCGTATGCAGTGTGGCTCAAGTCATTTTACACGCATAGAGGCACACAAACACACAGACACGCACTGAGCAGCCGTGTGTAGCTGAAAACACGACTTACATGTATTTACGTTCTTGTCTATATTTTCCAGTTTCACAGAGTGCCATGTGCGGTTCCAGGAACATCTTGAAACACACCCGGCTCTGCGGGAGAGAAGACCGCGCAGACGCGCTCCTCCCGCGCAGCACCCCGCTAACCGCACTCCTCCTCTGCTGCCCTCGGCTCCTGGCCTCTGTCTTGTCTCGCTCTGTGGTTTCCACCTGAACATACCCGGGACAGGGCTATTCGTGAAACAGTGTGAAGCCGTCTTTCTGGAGAGGCCCTGGGCTCCCACAGGAATGCTAGACGGCACTGCTCTGAACAGCAGGTGTCCAGGGTGAGGGCGTGAGTTTGAACCTGGGCCCTGCTTCCTCTTCTTTAGAGGAAGGCTCATGGTCCCAGTTCTGCAGAGTCGTAATTAGACGATGGCACCTAGGGTGACGCCACTGCCATATCATCAGTAGTTCTATTTCTTTTCCCTTTGCAGATTTAAGCATTAAAATACTGGTCTGGTTCCAAAATCCAAATGCTCTGGAAAAGTACTAATAACAAATACGATGTAAGACAAGTGTGTGCATCTTTGAATTCCAGGGGCCCCTGAGGCAGAGCCTGTGGCCCAGCGACAGCTCTGCAGAGATGCGGACCCGGCCATGCTCTGCACAGTGCGTAAGGAGCTCTAAACTGAGCATCTTTGATTTCTGCTGAGCGCCGCGGCCCCGACCTCTGCTCCTGAAGTCATCACATGCTCAGGTGCTCTGGGGCCTCATTAGTCGGGTAGCAAAACTGTTGTTCCAGCTTTAATCTGCTTTGTTCTTGCAGTTCACGAAGGAGAAATCTTTCAGATCTGTTTTCTCTGTCTCCACCATTTTCTTGTCTTTCTGGGGGACTGTCAGTCTGCTCTTTTAAAAAGTCCACTAAGCAATGCATGTGGGTCGCTCTTTTCCACCTTAGCTCTTGGCTCTTGACTTTGTCTATGATGTCTGCCGGGCACTTACCTTTGAGGCCTTTTCATGGATGCAGGTTTCAGGGAGCTTCAGAGAGGCTTTCCTCTCCCTGATGGTATATTAATTTTTTTCTTGTGGTATTTTATGGTTTAATTTCTTTGTGTGGTACTTGGGATCGAATCCAGAGGTTTTTTTATTTAATTTTAATCTTGAAACAAGGTCTAACTTCCCAGCCTGTGCTCTGACTTGTGATCCTCCTGTCTCAGCTTCCCAGAATGTGGAGATTACAGGGATTCCTTGGTTTAACATTCGCACGTTACAGTAAGTCCTTGACTTACGAACAAGTTCCATTCTCGGAGAATTGTTTGTAAGTCAGGATCGTTCATAAGCTGACAATTGAGTCTTACACAGTACACCTATGGAAGTTTGCGACTCAAATGTCCCTAAGTTGGGGGCTGTCCCAGTGCACTTTACTGAAGAATCCCTTTCCTCCTCTGAAACACCACTGTTAGCGTGAAGCAGCACGGGTTGGGTCTCCTTCATCATCTGCTAATGCAGAAGGGTGTCACGAGAGAGAGAGTGTGGTGGGAGGGCTGCCGCACGGCGACGGGATAAAGTGAGTGTGGACACAGAGCCGCCCGAGGCAGTCCCCGCGTACCCAGTGACACGGCATGTCGCCGTCACAGGTGTGGGAACAAAGGTAATCTTCGGACTTGTTCCGTGCTCATCTGAAGACTCCACAGCTGTTCACCAAGGAGAGCTTTCAGGTGTAAAGTTGAGAGATTAAGGAAAGGGTAACATTACCGTCCAGATGTCAGCATGGAAGAGCGGTGAAAGAAGTCTCTCTCTTTCTCTTCCCTTTTCTTTCCTTCTTGCTCTCTTCCTTATAATGCACCATTTCTTCTTGAAAGAGGAAATGGTCTTTATGTCTCTCCCCAAATCTTCTGCTTTCTTTCTTTTCCTATAAGAAAACAAACTCGGAAACCCAGCCCAGAAACCAATTCATCCCGACGCAATAGTGAGTACAGTTTCCTATTTCTCTCCACAAGGTTTTCACACACCAAAAAGAACGGCAAGTACAAAAGAAAAAGGAAGAAAGCAAAGATCGTATGCTACAGCAAAGATCAGGAAGGCGAGGTTCAAGGTGGCAGGGTCTGCCTCGTGCTCCTGGACATCCCCGGGATGTTCCTTCTCTCTAGGCCTTGTCTTCCTCCAGTGGGGCTGCGAGAATCTACTTAGAGGGCTGACGTGAGGATGTGCTGAGATGACACCCATAAAACATTCCCAAAGGTGTTGGGAGCCATTGAAGCTGGAGATTGATCACATGTGTGCGGCTAAAGCAAGGCCAGCCCAGGAAAAACAGAGACCAAAACAAGCTATGTAAAATATTCCAGCACCAAGAAGACAAGGGGCCCAGGCCTGCCAGGCAAACAAGTAGGCAGAGGGGCTGAAACTGACATCATCTTTCCCAGTATATAAATAAAGGTGCTATAGTGCCTGAGCAGTTCCCTTCCCTCCCATCAGGAGGGTAAGGGCTCCACCCAACCCCAGCTTTGTCTTGTCTTTATTTTTCTCATCCTCTCGCTGGTCCTTAACCCCAAGAACCTCAGGAGCTGCACTGGGTCACCGCACAAAGGTGCTACAGGTTTTAGTGGAAGCTGAACACTGGTAGCTGCCAACACTGGGATGAGCAGGCAGCTGTGGATCCCACAGGACGGGCACAGAGAAGCCAGGGGACCCCACAGGACTCCACTGTGGAGCCACCTTGGGAAGCCACCTGCCCCAAGGACCGTCAGGAGGGCGTTTAGGATGCTGCCTGTGTGCAAGGGGTGCTGCGAATCACTTATGGGGACCACGACCCAGACACTTCCATCCCAGCTGGATTATGCTGTGCTCCCAGGAACACACACACATCCACTCACGTAATGAACACACAGCCAAGTGAAGATAAATCATGAAGGAATGTCACTGTTACATGCTTCTGGTGTAGAATTCCCACTTCAAAACTCAGAAGTTCACAGCAAAGAAGGCTTGGCCCAAAATGCTTATGAGTCTTTTACACAATTTTTAATTGAGTTTCTGCATTCCTAATTAACTAAAAAATGGGAATATGAATGTTTTATCTTTCATCATAACTCAGAACTTTTTCCTTCATTTTAGAAGACCTGGCCAAGATGCCAATTTTCATTTCAGAAGGAAATAATGACAAGCCCATGTTGGTAGAAGGTGCTCAGTCTCAGCCCACTGTGTAAAAAGTGAGGAGCAAGAAAGGCCTTAGAATCCCCCGCCGCCAGCCGAGCTCTGTGTGCCCTGGACTCCCGCCCTAGGCTGTGGTCTCCGGGGCCCCGGGCAGTGCGCGACTGCTCCCGGGCCAGCTGTCCACACGGTGGCTTAGTGTTGCAGAGGCGCTCCTGATTCTGGTCAACAATCTTCCCACCCTGTCCTGCAGGGCTCAGAACCCTCAGGCAGAGCTGTCACTGATATTTCTGTCCTTTATCTTTCACCCTGGGGAGTCAGCAAGTCGCTGGGCCCTGCTTTCTGACACCTCTGTGCCCAGGTGCTGGCATGGGGCACGGCCTCAGCAGCCCTGACTCCTCTGTGCGCCTGTCCCAGGATCCCCAGCTTTCTGCTTTCCCTGTACTTCGGGTCTGTGTCCTTTCCTGCCAGGCTGCAGCCCCGTCTGGAAACCCAGTCTTCACCGCTCTCCTCCTCGCCTAGCAGTATGTCCAGTAGAGCCACTTGTGTCCACTGAGGTCCACGCAGCTGGACTCTGAGCACCACCCGTCTAGGCAACCCCGGCGGCCCTAGGCAACTCGCGGCCCTGGCCCTGGACTTCGCCAGTGGCCTCTGGGCTGCTCCTGCTGGTGAGCCTCTGCCCCAGCAGCCTGGCTCCTCCCTTTCTCTGGCCCTGCAGCCCCTCCTGTGCACGTGGCTGACCCACACTCTGCTGTCCGCATCTTCCACAGCCATGTGGTACACTTCCTGTTCTCCAGCAGCCTTTGTTCCAGAATAAAAGCGCCGCGAGGTCAGGGTTTCATCTCTCCTATTCCCTTTGGCAGCCCAGCGCCTTGAGGAACCCTTGGCCCATAAATGGTGTTCGGCGAATAGGGATGGGATGGAGTGTCCCTCTCATGGGGACAGACGCCCTTGTGCCGGTGGAGCTGGGCACCCTTCTTGTCCTGGCCAGGCCACTAACCTCCTGCAATACCAAGGGCATACTAGTTCTCCGTGATGAGGACAGGCCTGTCACCCTGCTCCACTCTCTTGGGTTTTTGAGGGCATTGGGAAGGACTTTTCCCATTAAAATGCATTTATGTCATAGGCAAATTCCCCTCCCCGCCAACCTATTTTCCTGGCTATTGCCGTGAAGTTCACTATTAGCACCAGAGGTGACTGCTTAGTTAAAGCACACACCCTGCTTGAGGCTGGCATCTGCTGGTGGTTCATTACAGGGTATTAAAAACGATACTGGGCCACAGCACAGCACAGCGCAGCACATCTGTTGCCGGTCCTTCCTGAGTCTGCCAGCAAGTGGAGAGCGCTTAGCATAGTGCCTGTGGGCAGAGGAGAACGTCAAGGCCTCCAAAGAGACCTGGGCAAATCATATTTCACTGCCAGGCACCCCAATCCCCTCAGCGGGAAAGGCTGTCTGAGGCTGTGCACGCCGTGTATCAGCGGTGCCTGCCAGCCCGAGCGCCCTAGAGTGCTGCCCCTGCACGCAGCTCTGCCCTCCCTGCTCACTCGGGGTCTGACAAACCCACACAGATACACACAACCCGACCACCCTGTGGCTTTAACTTCTAAGAAAGCACAAGATCTGTGGGACTACAGTTTGTCCCAAATTCTTATCTGATAACAATCCGATTACAGATGCCTCCCAGGAAGAGTTCTGCCTTCTCCTCCAACCCCAGCGTTCCCTGCTGAACAGCTGAGAACCACCTGCTCCCCAGAGCCCTTTCCCCAGGACTCCGTCTTCCTGTGGTACTGTGCGCCCGCTGCCTGCGCACCCTCTGGGAGCCTCCTCCTTCTGCTCTGCCCCGCGCAGCAGGTGGAGCATTGGCCCGGCCTGGGGCTCTGTGCGGGAGGGCAGCAGGGAGGAGGACGGCCCAAGCAGGGACCTGGGTCGGGCAGACGCGGCTTTGCTCTGGGTATCTGTCCCTGCTGGCCCCACCCTCGGGCTCCCGTCACTTAGTTCTGGACCCCAGCTCAGTCCTCGGCTCCCATCTCCCTAATGAACGTGGAGGCAGCAGGGGGCACAGAGCCGTGGTGCCCGCCTGTGGCCAGGCCTGCTGGATGGGCAGCAGCTCGTGGCCGCGCTGCTCAGGGATGTGCTCTGACCTGACAGTGGAACACTGCCTCCCAGCTGACTCGTCCCCGGGAGGAGAGTGCCAGCGAATCCCAGCTCTCCCACTCATCCCTGTCTCACTAGTAGAGCACAAAATGCAGGGCTGTGATTCCAGCCCGCCAGGGAGGGCCTGGCCAGATGGGAGCCCCCTGCTGCCACCGTGGGTGGCAGCACTGTCTCTAGCATCCAGTGTCACCAGGGAAGGTCTCTATCACCACATGAAGCTCTGGCCCTCCCGAGGCTCCTCCACCCTCTGTGGGCATGGACCCCGCCCCAAGCAGGGTCGGGCAGGACCCTCCCACTTGTCACCTGCTGGAGTGGTCAGCGGCCTCTCCAGTTCCTAGGGACCACGTCATGTCACGCCACCCAGGCCTGGTGCCCCTGTGCTAGTGTGGCAGATAAGGAAGCACTTGGCTGCCTGGGCCAGGGAGTGCTTGACTGAGTGACCTCACGGCACCCTGCCAGACAGGTGTCACCATGCACATTGCAGACAGGAAACCGAGTCACAGCGTGGAGCCACAGAAGAAACAGCAGGTGTGCGTACCCGTCCTTCAGCCCCGTGAGCCCTGTGCCGCAGCCCCGTGAGCCCTGTGCCTCAGCCCCGTGAGCCCTGTGCCGCAGCCCCGTGAGCCCTGTGCCGCAGCCCCGTGAGCCCTGTGCCACAGCGCCGTGAGCCCTGTGCCGCAGCCCCGTGAGCCCTGTGCCGCAGCGCCGTGAGCCCTGTGCCGCAGCGCCGCGGCCTGTCTGGGCCGCTCCTGCGAAGCTCGGGCCCCAGCACAGTGGTGAGCAGTCTGCCTGGGACAAGTGACATCCACTAGCAGGTCTGTGCAGGGCAGTGGCAGAGCTGGTCACACAGAAGGACGGGAATGAGGTGCCGGGGCAGCAAGCATGGGGCTCCACCCCAGCTGAGGGCCCCAGGGAGAGATGTAGAGCTTGGGAACATTAGGAAGCGGATCAAAATATACGGCAAATGTTTACGTTTTAAAAACATGTTATGGTCAACACTACATGCCTCACATCCCCCTCAAAATCTTCCCTGTCACGTGGCATACACCCACCCCACCCTCCTTGCTACCTTCCAAACAGCCCTGGAGTCCTTGTCCCTGAGCGTCTTTACCAGGGGTGATGAACAGAAAGGCAGGAAGGTAAAAACACGACACCGTGTCCTCGTCCACCTTAGTCACCGGATCCGGCACTGTGTGACTTCTGGCTCCTCCCCAAAGTCAGAATGACCAGGACAGGGGAAACACTTTGAATCCATTCGGGACACTGAGGCAGCCAGGACAGTGCAACTAGAGGCCCTGCGGAGACAGCACTCCAGAGCTGCCCCAGAAAGTGGCTGGGATGGGACAGATGTGTGGCAAGTTGGGGTGGATCGTGAGGGGTTCACAGCGATGCGTCTCTCCTGCAGTACACTTTCACAATGTCTGCATTCGTCACGGTCCCGATCACACCTTGTTCTCTGACTCATGCCAGACACTGCTACGCACGAAACACACAGGTGCGCCATGAGCCCTGCCTCTGTGGAGCTTCAGCGCCCCTGGGTCACGTCCAGCCCCTCCTGCCTCAGGAGACAGCGCTTTGCCTCTGCCCACAAGTGCGATCCTGCATGGCCTCTCGCCATGCAGGTCTCTCAGGCTGCCCACTGGACACAGAGGTCATGCACAGCACTGGTCAGGCAGCACCCGCCTGCCCGAGTGCTGATAGCCCAGACGCTCTCCAGGAGATGTCTACAAAGGACTCAGCGTCTCCAGAGCCCACTCCAGGGACCAGGACCTGAGCAGAGGCCTTTGCTCCTGCTGGATGCTCTCTCTGCTCATCAGACACTGGCAATGACTCCCGGAAGCTCACAGCCCTCCCTCCAGAACAGCTGGGCCCACCGCCATGCCGCCACCCCCGTCCACCCTGCACTTCTGCCCAAGTCCTCTGGCCCCTCCTCCTCCTCCTCCTCCTCAGTGGTCCCGGGCTCCTCCTTTAGAAGACGCCAGAGACATGCTAGGGTTACTGCCACTGGCTCTGTCCTCCCTCCACCCAGACCTCTCTGGAGCACAGGGAGCAGTGCCCTCGGGCCGCCCTCAGGCTTTTGGTCACTGTTTCAGGCATTAATCACTGATCACAGCCGTGGTTGTTTGTTCAAGATATTTTTAGCCTGTGCCATCTTGAAAATACTAGGACTTATCTGGAAAGAAAGCTCTCCAGCTTACCAGGTAATCACTGTGTCATGAGAAAGGTTCTGAGGCCCCATGTTCTCCGGTCAGTTGTTCCCAGATGGTCAGGGAAGAGCTAGCGCTCTCAATTTCCCACCAGTCCTATACCCTGCTTGCCCCCAGCCGTGACTGGCCATGCAACTGCCCCCTGTGCTGGCTACGGTCCTCTGCTGGGCACCTTTGCTTGGCGGTGTTCAAGGGACTCTGAGCTGACACTCTGATCTAAGAGTTCTTCCTCTTTTGATACACAACGTTTAAACCTCTTAAGTGCATTCTTGCAGGACCTGAAGTTCCTGGAAGGCTGGGCTGTATGAAGGGTCGGGAATGTCTGCTCATCAGAGCCCGTTCTGCAAACAGATGCAGCTTGGCTGCTGGGGAGGACTCGGGGCCACTCGGGCCAGGCACGGAACCCGGCAGCCCGGGGCCTGCCCTCGCCCTGTCTCCTGCACCTAACACTCGGTCGTGGCTGGTGTTACAGGTGGGCCCTGGGGGTGTGACTCGAGTGCCCCGTGCTGGGGGGGTGACCGGTGCCTGGTTGGGCCGCACTCACTTGGGGAGGTGGGGGAGGCCGTGCCCCCTTCCGTGGATGTGGCCGGAGGCTTCGTGTCTGGCACTGGCAGAGGCACAGGCCTGGCCATTGGTGGTGGCGGTGGCGGCGGCAGCATCGGGGTGGGAAGGAATGGGTTGTGCACCTTGCCTTGGCTGCTCCCGTTGGGCTGTGAGGCAGGGAGGAAGCACACACAGGAAAGAGAAGAGACACACGCGTCAGACAGCATCAGCGACTTCCACATCCCAAGACCCCCGAACACAGCTCACAACCACTGCTGGCTGCTTGCGCTGCTGCCCACATCCTTCCAGGGGACAGCACTCAGCAGGACACATGCTCTCTGCGTGCTAAACGCTCTGCCTGGACCACCTCCGCTGTTCACTTCTGGGTCGGAACGTGACCGCCAGTGAAGGGCCTGGGTCTGTCACCAGGTCACTGACTTCTGCTTGGAACACTGCTGCTCCACATTAGGTTCTACCATTAGCGTGGTTCTCACAATGACTAAACATCTACCGGACAGCTCAGCGGTTCACGGACTGTAGTCTCAGGCCTCAGCGTCTCTTTGCATAAATAAAATGAAGTTTCTTAAGTATGCATTTGGGACATATCTTAACCTTTCAAAGTTGATCTTATATAACATTTAATAAAATGTGTTAAGTGAACATAAAATTTTTCTTTCTTTTATATTATATAACACCAGGCAGAGAATTCTGCTAGGCAAAAAACAGCACTTCTAATTTTGATTTAAATTATACAGATATACACCAAGGGAGTCATATTTGGTTGGCTGCTTGGTGTTAACAAACTAACAGCTCTTGAAGAAAAGAACGTCTTATTGAAGAGAGCAGTAAAGTCGCCATTCTGAAGGCCTTTAGGACAGCCCCATGAAAACACCTGTCACAGCCCTACCAACTTTGGGTCAGAACGCAAACCTGGGCATCTGACGGTCACATAAGACAATGTCAAGACTTAAACTCAGGTTAGAAATTCAGGAGTCAGAAGGCTGGTGCTGGTGGCCAGATAGTGCTGTCATTGTTTCCTGAGTGGCTTTTTGGACAGAACTTCCAGATTTCATGAGTGATGCTGTTAAACCAACAGGGACAGCTCAGACATGGGCTGCAGCCCCAAACGGAAGCCCAGCTGGTGCGGATCCTGCTGCCCAGGATCCTCTTGGGAGCCTAAGAATCCTGCAGCCGGGCCACTGTCCCTGCCTCGGGCACTGAGACCACAGCACTGCTCCCCAAAGGCTGTCTCGTCTGGCTGTCAGAGCGGGTACTTTCCTGCCAGCACGCTTGCCTACGTTGGCTTCTGAGTGCACCGGGAGGCCCTAAGTGAACGCTTAGAAGAAGCTGGCGAATGAACACAAGCACAAAGCGGGAAAGGCACCATATTGATCTGTTGTCCAGACAGAAATGTATCTGCTCACACATCGCCAGACATAGTCAAAGTGCCTGGCCTGCTCAGATGTGCAGAGTCAGGTGTTTCTGCAGGGCAGGAAACAGGATGGGCCGGCGGGCCACGGAACCGGGGCAGGGCGACAGTAACGCCGCCAGCCTGGGGCTCCTGTGCAGTGTGGCGAGGAAAGCATGGTGACCCTGGCTTCACCCTGGTCTTCCTGACCGTTGCTGCCGTTACTGGCTTTGGGAGACAGCTGTTCATGGCAAACAGTTAGCTCTGTATTTTGAATAAGATTCATAATTTTTAAAAGTTACTTTCACATTTGGAACGTTATTTCAAATCGTGACTCTTTATTTGAGAGAAAATAAAAACATTCATTCAAAGCTATTGAATATGGTTTAGCTTTATACAGAGATAAGTGGGAAAGATAACTATTCACAGAAATAACAAACCATAATAAACCGTGCCTCTAGCATCTTGAGTTCAAGTGCTGGTCAGCTTGATCTGAAGTGTTAGAAGACTGTATTTTTTAAAAATATCAACTTGGCTGATCTGAAACATCTGTCCCCTGCTGCACCACCTCCCTCCACATGGTCTGGGGAGATCATTATTTAAAATATTCGGCCTTTCTGTTTTGTTAACCGTGTGTGTCCTGGGGTTGGAATGTAGGCAGTGGAACTGTCAGCCCCCAGAATTTAGAGGGTTACACACTTCGCCCTGGAGGTGATTTACATCCTCCACTATACAGCTGCAAACATAACACAAACACCCTTGTTAAGTCCTGGCCAATCGCTCCTCGGAGCCAGCGAGCCTTCCCACGGTTCAGGAGGAAGACGACCTTGGCCGGCAGTCCCACGACAGCATGGAGCACCACGCCTTTCCAGTCACAAGGCCTTCTCTGTTATTTCTACATTGGCTAACATTTCTACAGAAATGTAAGAAAAGAGGTTTCCTTACATTGAGGAACCCCACCTGTCCGGCCTGCTGACCGGCGTCAGGGCAGACAAGTTGGACGAACTCTTTCAGCGTCTCCTGAGGGTGGTAGCGGATGGCCGGGTGGGAGAAGTAAGGCCCAGGCTGCTGGATGATGGGGGACGTTGGGAAGTGGAGCGTCGACGGCGTTGCGTGCGGGCTCGCTGTAGGGAGAGAGGACAGCGGGTTAGAAGAGGACGCGGCCTCGCCACAGCTGCACCTGCCTCGGCGGCCCGTTCGAGCGAGCGAGCCCGGCTGACGTAGGCTCACTCAGGCCTGATGGACTTCCTCCCTCCAGGCTCTAAGACAAACAAGGAGGTGAGATTAGGGTCGAGTTGCAGGCCGCCACTTCCAGTGGACGTGAGTTATGCAGGCATTAATCATCCTTGGTGAAGATGAAGCTTATTCATTACCTTAAGAGCCTTTTTAATGAAGCCAGCAATAAAAAATGTATCTGGTAGATTAGACCTGATTTAACTGACATCACACACGACAAATCCTAGTTTGCACACGTGGTCGCCTTTCACACTGCAGACGGTAATTCACTGTGGGAGAACTTCCAGGGACTACCTCAGGATGAAATGTTTTTGAAGTATGTAGTAAATGCTCACTTAATGAACCTGAATCTGGGGGCTCACTTTATGGAGGGTTTCTGCTTTTTTTTCCCTGGTTCTAAGCCAATACAGAAAATTCAGAGCAGGGTAACCCACAGGCCGAGTAGGGGTGACCCCTGCTAAAATGTGGGCCCTCAGCTCATTATAACTAAAAACTGGTAAAGACTCAGACAACTATGGCTCCCTTCCACTTAGGCCTTGTACATTTGCACATTTATACAAGAAGGTTACGTTGGCTACGAAACTGAAGTGGGATGCTTAGTACTTTTTCTAGGAGAACTTCTGCTCTCCAGCTGGAAGGACCACTGATGAAGGGGCTGGAGGAGAGGAGGGCACATGTCAAGCAGTGAGGATCTTCCAGCTAAGTCAAGCCCAGCAGCAATTCTCACTCCCCTCACTCGTCAGCAAAGGCGAGAGTGCACCAAACGAGGGGAGTGAGCATGCGAATCACTCTGTGAACTGAAGGAGACCCGCAAAGAGAACGCAGGAATACCCCAGTGCTTGTGGGAAGGGGCGTGGCACCCCGCAGCATGGCCTGGCTGGCAGCACAGCCCGCAGCAGGGTGCAGAGCTCAGAGAGAACGGCTTTGGAGAGCAGCCCCAAGTCCAGTCCACGCCTTGCCGATGGGGCGACGGAAACGTCACATTTGCAAGTGTCCAGCCCATCACGGTGGAGCCCAAACCGTACAGTGCAGGGCCCTGGATGTAACCTAAGAACCAGGAGCCTCAGCATGCTTCCCTCAAGTCTCCCACTGGTTGTTAAGAACCATATCTATCCCTATTTTGTGGAATTTAAATATGTAAGGAAAGTTGTCAGCCACTTAAATTTTCACGTTAGTTTCCTTATATTTCACTAAAACGATTTATTCACCTTATCCTTATGGCATGAAGTTTAACAGAACCTAGACTACATGGTGCTACATGGGGTTAGCTCTGCGATGACTGATTTATTAGGGTCAGTTTTTCCTCAGTTAGTGCCAGGAAGTCGCCCAGCCTGCGGCTTCCAGTTGGAGGATGCTGAGCGCGCGTCAGGGCCGCTCTCCAAACCTCCACTGAGCTGGGGACACTGTTCAGCTGTCAGCTCACTGCAAAGCGGGGTGCAGATCTCCAAGGTCCTGGGCTTTCCTTCCTCAATGGAAAAGTGATGCTCCCGATGTGGAAGATTCTGTGTACTATTACAAATACCTGCCGTTTCTCCACAGGAAGTCATGCTCCTCTTCTGGATGCTCAGAGCTAAGCGTTCGTCTGTGTCTCATTTTTTCTTCTTTCTTCTCGATTCCTTTGTTTTCTCTCCTTATCGTGGCTTCATTTTAGAAAGAGCCACCGGACCAGATCAGACAGCGAATCCAAGATGCGTCCTTCGAGACGGCCACACCAGGCCTTGCAGGAGAGGAGCTGCCGCTGTGCGTCTGGCATGATGCTAACAAAGGCGCCAAGAACGGTACGAGTCCCAGTTTGAGATGAAGAAGAACATCTCCTATAGATGTGTGTGTGCGCGAGTAGTTGACACAGTAAAAATTATAGCACATTATCTAAATGCGTATTTAGATCCTTTAAAATGTGCATTATTTACTTGAGAGTCAATAAAGGCTTTCCTCAAGTGGCTATAGTTGAGTGCAGTGCATCCATCTGTACCCATGTTGATGGTAAAGCAATTCTGTGTATTCTAAGACTATGAAATTGGCTGCTTCTGGGATCTAACACCCTGAGACCCTGGGCGGGGAGCACAGCGTCAGACACAGGCACTCCGGGAGGCTCTCACAACTAGTTTAACCTTTAACTAGCAGCCAAACTGGTTTAGAGCAACTGCCTGGGCTTTGCACAAGGAGTCCAAAGAAGACAGGCTAGAAGGAAACGTGACCGTTTCTCTGGCTGGAACTGCTTACACTTCCTGAACAGAGCCGCAGCGAGACCGTGGAGAACCCGAACTTTCCAATTGGTTTGGGCGTGGTTGTTTGTAGCCAAGTGATCCTATTACTGAGCACTTAAACTACACAGGAAAAGAATGCAGGTCACACAGGTTGGTTTGCTTGTTTCCTCTCATGCCTCAATTCTTTAAAATAGAGAAAAAGCTAAACATTGAACGCAACTGAATACATATATATATTAAGCTTCAGACTGCTTCCTCCTCCTTTCCAAGGCAGCCTTGGTGGGGTGGAATGGGAGGAGAAGGCCCAGCCACCCCTGCAGGGCTGTGCGGGATCTGCAGAGGCTCTGACTGCAGTGTCATGCGCATTCTTGTCTTAGTAGCGCTTGCCTAGGACTGCAGTATGGGTGAGAAGATGCCACACAAGAGGTGGTGGCACCAGGGAGATGACCAGATGGGCGTGGTACCTTGTAGTTTTGTGCTTTGAAGTTTTAAGAAAGAAACAGAAAGCAACCTCTTCTTACCATTTCCAGAGGTTTCCCTCAAGCTCAGCCTCCAAGAATTCTATGGACCCTCCTACATTTTTTCCTCAAACCAAAATTTCATGGGTAGAAATGTGTTCTCTGTATCCCTGACATTGCCTAATTGCTTTATTCCTTGCCCGTGAACCGTGGCAGATTCTCACAGACTGGACAGAGGACTGGGATTCTTTTCACGTTAGCTTTGCTTTCTGGCACCAGACTCCTCCATGGGAGGAGCCACAGAGAAGCCGCCAAGAGGCAAGTGAGGTAAAGTCGAGCCCTTCCAGGTGCGGTGTGCACAAAGACAGTGCCAGAC
Source organism: Dolichotis patagonum (assembly GCA_004027295.1). Taxonomy (NCBI): domain Eukaryota; kingdom Metazoa; phylum Chordata; class Mammalia; order Rodentia; family Caviidae; genus Dolichotis; species Dolichotis patagonum. The sequence continues at coordinate 53,726 of PVJX010010186.1, forward strand.
ACGGGTTTCTTCCTGCGTGTGAGTGGACATCCTGTGGTCACCATACGGAATCAGGGTGGCAGTGAACTTCTGGTTGGTTTTCTTACCACCGTCACAAAAGGGGCCACTCTCCTGTCTGCAGCAGTGAGGCGGCCTTCACAGGAAAGCAGACTTTCCCATCTGGCTGAGGGCGACAGGAAGCATTCCCAACACTCATATTCCTAGTAAGTGAAGACCTACAAGTGAGGCACAGCTCCAGGAGACTGCTGGAAGAAAAACCCCACTTAAAAAAAGAAGCTTTCTAGAAGGGCAAATGGAACTCCGATTGTTTGGATTGTCAACTTCTGTGTATGCTGCTTCTTCAAGAAATTCAAAACCACAGGATAGAAAGCCATTATAGCCAACCTAAAGCTGACAGGTCTGTCTTAATGGTCCATAGCTATAATTTATAAATCATGAATGCATCAGCCTGCCACTTATGAAAGCTGAGAAGTTTGGAGTTACAGGATTTATTTTAACAGAGACATGAGGAAAGAGGAGTTGGCAATTTTCAAGCTTCGGGGAGGTGGGTTTGTTTTTAAAGAACGAAGCTTCAACCCAGGCAAGCTAAAGCTTTCCAAAATGAGTAGCTCTTATCTTTAACATTGCTGAGGTGCATGTGGGAGAACCTGGAAATGTCAACTGAGAAATGGGATGCTGCGTGGTACCTTGCAGAACACTGCATTTTATGTCACTGTTCGCACACAAGGTGCTCAGGGTGGGTGGCTGGATGGCTCCATTCCATCTCAATTACCACGACTTCTGAAGGGAGACCAAAGCCAGTGTCCTTCAGAAGAACCCATGTTTTAGTTTAGTCTCTTTCACAACCTTGCTGATGAATGCGGGCAAATTCTCTGCTTCTCTCATCTCAAAATAGTCTGGATAAACTGTCGCTGAGTTTCACCTGGTTTTAAGGTCTAGTGGGCGTATGGAATTCAGTCTCTGGGGTTACACTTACGAATAGCTCATTTCCATGGATCCACAGAAAAACACTAAAATCTAAGAGATCTGAAACAGGGTGTAGGTGCCTGTAAAAGAACTCACCTTACGATGGACCCAGGGTATTAAGTTATGGGCATATCTGACTTGGCTTTAAGATGCTTTGGCTTTGGAAGGCTGTAGAATTTTCAGTCTTAACAAGCTGGAGTGTGGCAGTCCAGAGTTCACAAGACACAGACTTAGCTGTGGTCCAGACAGCACCCTCTGAACTGGGCACATCCGTGAACTCACTGTGGAGCTGCCATGCACAATGCCACCCAATAGCTATGATCAGTGCAGAAACCAAGTGCCACCACCAGCAGGCACAGTGGACAGGACTGCAGCTCCATGAAGAAAACAGCTTCTAAGGATACACAGGTGACCCTCAGTCATGAAGCAGGTAGACGGGATGAAAGACAAGCCTAAGTGATTACTTGAGAGAAAACCTGACACAAGACTGAAGGCTCAGATGTTAACGGGACAGGCAGGGGACTCTCAGTGACCCTGCCGGAGGCCAGGTGCAGCGCTGCTCAAGTGGGCATCAGAAAGCAGGCTTGGTGGATGCCCTGCCTGCTGGACAGTGGACTGGGCTGGACCTATGCTGATGGCAGGTATTAATAAGAAAGGGCAAAGGGCAGCAGACAAAGCCTGGCAGTGGACACCAGGCCATGCGGTGAAGAGCAGCTCTTCCCTGCCCTATATCTTTGGCTCCATGCTGAGTTTGGGCCCCCGTCTGAGGGCGTGATTATAAACACCGATTTCAGAGCCTTCTCCTGAATGCAAAGGGTCTTTCTGAGTCCACCAAGCTGACCGAGGACCTCCTCTGTGGTGGCAGATTTTGCCCTGGGGAGGAGATGAGCAGCGCGGTCCAGTATGGAGGGTGGGGCTGGGTTTTCATGCTGACCTGGGCAGCAGGGAGCTCTCTGCACCTCGTTTCCTCCACCGCAGAATGGAGAGGACATGTCTGTGTGTCTTCCCAAGTGCAGCTCTCCTGGAGCTGAAGTCACTCACTCCCTGAACTGATTTGGACAGAGCTGCTCAGCCCTTCTGGGCCTGCACTGACTTGGCTGGACAGCAAGGCTCAGGGATCTGGTGTGGGAGGCCCTAGAAGTTGGAATTAGTGGACAGAGAGGCTCCTTCCACCAGAAACATGTTGAGACCTTCTGTGTGCTAACCAGCACGGTGGACACTGAGTTATTTAGTATCTTCCAGGTGTTCCAAGAATAAATGAAGAGGAGTTTTCCAAAGATGGCAGACTGGTAGGTAGCAGGAGAGAGATCCTCTCTGTGAGAGACAGCTTAAATGCCAGAATTTAACACCCTGGAGAGACCCAAACAGAGAGAGATGGACTCTCTCAACCCAGGAAGAAACTAAAGTTAAAAAAACCGCTCCAATATGAGGTCCTGGGGCTACCGTTAATGAAGCTAAGATCAGCAAGCACGGCGCCCTCCTTGAGCCGCCTGAATTCCTGCCCGAGAGTGACCTGACTGACCAAACTGCACCGATGCGACTGGCTTGAGTGGCCGAAATGTGGAGCTGAACAGCCCTGCGTGCGGCTCGCCTGGCCCCGGCCCTGCACATGACCCACCCAGAGGCGCTGTGAATTTGCACCGCAGCTGCACTGAAGTTGGAGGTCTGGGAGCCCAGTAGTTCTCAGGGACCAGCATCAACATGCGGTGAGTGATGGGAATAAGATCCTCCCACGGGAAAGGGGAAACCGACTGGAAGACATGTTGGATTTGGGCAGGACAGCCCTAACTCCATAAGGAAGTGGCTTCAGTTGGTTGCTCCCCTTACCGAGTGGATTGGTAGAATCTGCTTGGACTGGGCCGCGCCCCTGGCTGGGACCCAGTGCGTTGCTACAAACTAATTCCCTGAGCAAAGCTGCACACTGATGCAGTGAAGGCCTGCAAAGGTTGACTGGCCCGGAGGAGAGGAGTCAGTGCACACCGCGCTTGCTTGAACTTCACTCTCTGATAGTGCCTGGCAGAGGGCAGAAGCCCCTAGCCTGTGTGCTCCAGAGGAGCCTTAACCAACAAGCAAAGGGGCTGGGAATTACACTGTACACTTGTATGGAAGGAACCAAAAACATGACGAGAGGGAGAAATAAGAAAAAACCCCCAGCCCCCAACCCTGAGAACATTGATCCAGGAGAGGTAAATACAAAAGAGATTGAGGGCAGCAAACATGCAACATCAAACACAGTGGTAGCAGACATAAAGAGATAGCTTCAGGACCTCGTAAGCGGGATCAAAACTGAAATATTAATTCAAATTAAACAAGAGATAAGTAGATTAATAAAAGAAAGGCCGGGCACCTCTCAAGAAGACACAGACAGAACAATGGAGGAACACAAAAGGAGAGAAACGTTTAATGAAGAAAACAAGAAAAACCTAGAATTCATGAAGCAAATTCAAAGAGATTATCAGGAAACTGAAGACTCCATAGAAAGTTGGCAACACTGCTTGAGAGAAACCAAAAATAGACTATCAAAACTTGAACACAGGCTTGCAATGTGTGATTATGAAAGGGAAGATCTCTTAAAAATAACAAGGGAACAAGCAGTAACAATTGGAAGGCTAGAGGACGACAAGAGGATCTATAACTTAAGAATAAAGCATGTGAATGAAGAAGCAGGAATCAAATCAGAGGAATTGCAAAGGCTATTCACAAAAATTATTAAGGAAAATTTCCCAAGCATAGAAAAAGGAAATGATATGCAGATGTATGAAGCATACAGAACTCCAGCCACTTACAACCCAAACAGAGCTACACCTAGACACATAATAATCAAGATCCCAGAAATTCAATATAAGAACAGAATATTAAAAGCCATCAGAGAAAATAAACAGATCACCTATAAAGGAAAACCCATCAAAATCACGGCAGACTTCTCCACACAGACCATCAGGTCAAGAAGAGCTTGGAGTGAAGTAATTCAAGCCCTGAAGGAGAACAACCTCCAGCCCAGATTGATGTTTCCTGCAAAACTCTCTCTAGAAATTAATGGAGACAACAAGATGCTTCCATGACAAAGAGGAACTAGGAGAATTTGTGACCACCAGCCCAACCCTACAAAAAATACTGAAGGACATTCTAGAGAGAGAGAACAAGAATACAAGCATTTCAGGAACAGTGGCAGAGAGGCCTCAGTGAACGAGGCAGACAGTGGAGTGGAAGAGAAAAATAGACTATCAATGGCAGAAAAATAGAATAGCAGAAATGAGGCAGAGAAGATTGGCTATAATCTCTAGTATAGAGGGCCTTGAAATACTAACAGAGAGAAACACAGGCAGAGTA
>PVJX010010187.1:0-50640 GCA_004027295.1 Dolichotis patagonum
AGGGGGGTGGCCTGCCTTTCCAGGAAACATTGTTGCTCCCCCATGTGGAGACCACAGACCCCGCTCCCCGTTTTTCCTGCCTTGGCACACAGCCTCTTCAGTTTGCCTCCTTTATTTCTTTCTTGTTTCACCTCCCATCTGAAGCCCCACTTAAATGGAACAGCTTAGGGGGACTAAGAAAGCTGTGTGTGCCTCACCCCCGACACCTGACCCACCCAGGCCTTACATCTGCTGTGTTTCTCCTGCCTCAGAAAAATTCACCAGCCTTCAAGATTCAGCTCCCATCCTCCCTGCTCCTCCAGGAAGCCCTCCTGACAGCCCTGGCCAGCTTGGCCTTAGGGTTGCTTCTCCTGTGAGCTTCTCACTCTGTCCATGTGGTTATTTTTACCCCCTCCCGCCCTAGGGCCTTGTAGTTGGTTATATATCTCTTGCAGACCAAAAGTTCTTTGAATTTTATCTTCCAGTTATTCCTGCCACAGGGCCTTTGCCCTACTGCTGCTCTTGGTGGAACGCCCTCCTCCTCTCCCCGCTCCTGCGATCCCAGCCCTGGTGTCACTCCTTCAGAAGGAGCTTCCCCAGCGCCTCTCAGCCCTGGATTATTTCACTTGTTGCAGCTTCTTTGATCTCTCAGTCGTTTATTACAGTTTGTCCATCTTCACTCCTGGAGAGTCCTGGGTATGAGGCGGGGTCTTTCTGTTCTGTGCCCCTTGTCACCCATTGTCCCCTCTGACATTCTGGCTGCTGAGGTGTGGGGAGCAAGAGCATGGGGTTCTGAGAGAAGGAATTCCAGGCTGAGGTCCTCTCTGGAGTTGAGGGAGGCGTAGGGATGTGTGGATGGATGTCTCTGAATTCAGCAGTGCTGCCAGCTTGGGAGCAGCCCTCCTGCAGCTCCTGTATGTACTCCTGTTTGGATTTTTTGCTTAGGTTGCTGCTGGCCAGCGGGTCCTTTATTTCCTGGGAACATGACAGCTTTGAGGAGAAGCAGCTACAGCAATGGGGTGGGCTCCGGGATCTGTACCGGGAGCTGGCAGTTCCAGGACCCCTCACTGTACCTGGAGATTCCCGGCCCACCCCTGGCCCGGATGGCAGCACCCTGGGGCCTGCTCCAGGGTATGAAGCACTGCTCTGGGTGGGGCCTGCTCAGGCAGGGGCTTGGGATGCGGATCTGAGGACTCAGTCCTCGTAGCTGTGTCTCTGCTGGACTCCTCAGGAAGGCCTGCTCAGAAGTGAAGCGGTGGTGAGTGCCAGTTTGGGAGAAGCCAGCAGAGATGATCTGCTTGGGGCACCATCTATTCAGATGAGGAAAGCAAGGTTCCCAGAAGACTGCTTCGCACCAGGTCACAGGTAGAGGCAGGACTGGCACTCGGAACTCCTCCACCTCACTGGCACCTCATCGTCAATCACACGGGGCCCTCATGTAGCCAGGGGCTTAGTTCAAAGGGGCGGGCTTTTGTGTCGCCCACCCCCTTTTAGGTTTATTTTCCATGTACAAAGATAAGCCTCCCTTTCTTTCACATTCCTCCTTCTCCCTCCCTGTTCCTCCCATGAGAACCTCGAGCCAAAGAGGACAAGGTCCTCAGTCCCAGGGGAGCGGGCAGCATCTGATTCCATTCTGATTCCTTGCTGCACCTCCGGGGACCTGGCAGGACTGTGTCCAGGGCTCCCCTTTGTTAGTCACAGCCACATGACTGCAGTAGAAGGGAGAGCTCTTTGTTTTTTGGTGCAGATTTTAGAAGGCTGTTTCTATGTTTATCCTTCTCGTGGGTCACTGGAGAACACCTGTGCAGACCTCTTAGGTCCAGGTGTGTGCCTGCAGCTGGCTCAGGCCACTGTGTCCAGGGGGTGGGCTATGTTGGGAAGCTTGTCCTGCAGAGCTGTTGTCCTCCTGACTCACAGCCGGGAATGGGGAAGGAGGGATTCCATGGTAACAAGTCTGGAGAGCCCTAGCACCATGGTGTCATAGCAACCAAATGGAGGAACTCCATCCACATAGCGACAGAGGGACCCCTGGGCCTATCAGACTTGGGCTGGCCCACTGCATTAGCATCCAGCCTGCATCCCTGTGATGGGGGATGGTGGGAGGAGAAGGGAAGTGCTGGAGTGGGTTGGAAAACCAAAAAACAAAACACAGAGAAAACAGAAATAGAGAGGTGTCTGTTGGCTAAGTACCAATGAAAGGGAAAAGTCAAGCTTGTCCTGGCCTCCTCTGGGAAGTTTCCTGATTGACCCCTGCTTGAGACATCTAGTGTTCATATTCTTGTTCTGGTCTGGAGCAGTGGACCCTGGCTTTGGAGGCAACACATACTCCTGGTTTTCCTTCTGTGATCTTCCCTGTTGCTTTTGCTAAGCACTGGAGACATTGGGCAAATGATAAAATGATACTCATGGACTGAATCTGTGTCCCCAGTGTGTGGCTTCTTACTGTTCACACGAGAGTCCACTTTGGCTAGTTAAGTGGGCTGTGGTGTTTGCTTTCCTTTTCACATTTTACCCTCATTGCAGACAAGTGTCCACCCTTTTCCCTGCAGCGGCGGCACGTGCAGGTGGTCAGGACCAAATTGTGGGTCAGGTACTTGGTTGTGAGCCCTTTGGTGGCTAGTATTTCCAGCAACTGGGAAACCTTTGTGAGACAGGACATCTCCATTCCTATGAATCCAGGGAAGGAACTGAACTTTCAGCTTCTTCCCTCAATTGTAATGGAAGGACAGGGGTAGAAGAAATAATGGAGGGGTGGATGGATAGGGCAGTAGCAGAGAAAGGAGACTGGACATTGGCCTTCCAGGCACGTGCCTGGACTGTCAGTGGTTCAGTGATCCAGGCAGCTGTCGATGTAGACTGTCCTGAGGCTGAGGTGGATTAAGTTTTCTGCACATACACAATGAGATCCTGCAGGGTTGGGCTACGGTTATGCTTCTTAACTTCCCATAGCACCTATGATAGAGAAGTGTCCAGTAGGTCCCTGTGTTTGCTGACTGAATCATCATTCCCTTCCTCATCCAGTGTATACTCCAAATGAGCAAATGGAACATTCCTCCATGAATTACCAAACTCCATGGGACTGACAGGCCATACATTTCCACGTGTAAAATGATGTCTTGCTGACCATTGAGTGAATATTTGGAGCATCGGGGCAGAGGTTGAAGATTGGGAAGTTCAGAAAAAACGTCTTGCTTACCAATGCTGGTGTCCAGGTTGTAAAGAAAAACATTGTCCTCCACCCAGGGCCTTCATTGTAACCAAGTGTGATGACTGTGTCTCAGGCTCAGACTTTAGTTGAGTCAGAATCTCCTGGAAACCTGACTAAATATGCACCATCTGAGGGGCGCCCCACAGACTCCAATGCAGCAGGCCTGGGAATCAGCGCTTTATCAAGCTCCCCAGATGACTGTGATAGAGGCGAGCTGGGAAACACACTCTTAGTAGCACCAGTCTGCCGTGGGGCACCCTTCCCTGGATGATGACCCTTTGAGCTGTTCAAACTCAAGGCTATTTCGGGAGATTCACATATCACGTGGACAAAAACCAGACAGCCTCTGGTCTGGAACTTCACCATCACCAGCTTAGCAGAAAGCACCAGTGCAGCTCTCTCTCCTCCTAACTCCTGCTCCTGAGCAGGAGGCCAGGCGTGGTGGCTGGGCTCGCGTGTGCTGTGAGCAATGTGGAGCCCTCACGTGGTATGTGATGGTTACGCAGGTGAGGGGGGTGAGCTGACGTCACTTCCGTGGACATGACGGAAGCTCTAGAATGCGAGCGTGGATTGAAAGTATCAGTTTGCTATTTTAGGGAGTGTCTTTAAAGACAGGAAAGCAAACGCATTTATTTATAAGCCAACCTACTTTACAGAAAGTTCAGAAAAACCCACCCCATAGGCTGCACTTTCTTTCTGCCTTTGCTGGTTGTAGTTGGCTACTCTGGCAGGGGGAGGGAAGTTGATCATAACATCCCTGAGGGCAGTAGCCGAGAACTGAGTCCCCACTGTGTTCCTCCATAGGGCTGTGAGCCGAATATTCACGATTTCAACTCATCCTCACAGAGAGTCTGTGAGTTCTGTGCACAGCCTCTCTTTTTAACAGTGGAAGAAACAGGTTTTAAGAATAACATGCCTAACCGGGTGCAGTGCTGTGTGCTTCTAATTCCAGCTGCGTGGAAGGGTGAGGCGGTCGGACTGCAAGTTCTAGGCCAACCTGGGCAACTCAGTGAGGCTCTGTCTCAAAATGAAAAAAATAAGTAAAAAGGAATGGGGAATAGCTTAGTGGGAGAGGAGGACTCTGGACCGCCCTCAGTGCCAAGGAGAAGTGGGGGAGAGTAGTGTGACCACTGATTTACAGCTGGTAATTGATGGAACCCAGAGCCCAGATTTGATGCCAGTCCTTAGGTTGGAAACGTTACACCAGTAGATGATCTTTTTATGCATCTCCCTTTCTCTGCTCTCATTCTCTTCTTTCATATGCCAAGATGTGGTTTTTCTCTCCAGTGTACCCTGTATTGTTCCTATTTTTGGCACTTTATTATTAGCACATAGAGAGTGGAAATGGAGGAGAGGGACCAGAATAAACAGGTATTTCAAAGCAGGCATGAGCATCCTCAGCAAGCCACTCCGCCCCGGGGAGGTGTGTGTGCAGATCAGGGGGTGGACCGGGTGGTCGTGAAACAGTAGGGCCTTGATTGTCCACACGCTTGTTAGCAAAGTCTTTCTTCTGTGTTGGTGATACACTTCTTGAAAGGTGCTTGTTAAGATTAGATTCATGAGTTCTTTTCTCCTTTGCTTCTGTGGACAAAAGGTCATGCATAAAAATGTCAGATCTTAAGTATGAGATGTGATACCCAGAATGGGGTCTCCTGTGGACATTTGGTTTCAGAAGGGGACATGGCATTAGGGAAGGTGCTTTGGGGCGGCAGCCTGAGTTCCGTGGGGGTGAGTGGAGGCCTCAGTTATGACAATAATGCCCACCTACAGACCCTGTCTCCCACAGGTGCCTGTCCTTAGGGTATACCAGTTAACCTCTTTCATGCAAATCTCTGTCTCAGAGTTCTGGGCACCCCACCTGAGGGACTTCATCGAGAGGATTTTATAGTGATGAAATGAAGTCATTGACAGGAGTGCCTGGCATAGCTCTGGGAAAGCAGTAGGTTCTGCCCTCGATAAATGTAGCTTGTGTTTTATCAGCTTAAAAATGCCCATAGAAACTCTTGGAGCAAGCAACTTGACTGTATTTTGGAGAAAATATTAAGTATGCAGTTATGATCAGGGCTCTCCAAGTTTCAGTAAAAGCAGGAATTCTTTGGCGCTGTGAAGGAAGACCTCCTATGGATTTGTATCAGGCTTCTTTATTGGAAGTGGTTTGGGACATTCAGATGAGCTTTGTGTAGTGGATTTTAATCATGGTGATGTGTCTTCTATTTTACAAGAAATCGTAGACTCTCTAGGGGAGGATCTTCCTGAAAATATTTTCACTTCTAGAAAGAGATTTAAAAAACTCAGTCTTTTAGTAAGGAATTAATGAGGACAGGAATCTCAGACCCAGTAGGGAAAGAAGTGTACCATCATTCACATCCTCCTCTTTGTGTGTGTGTCCCCAAGGGCATACCTGTGATTTCTCCTTTTCCAGGAGCATTTAGGAGCTTAGTTGATGGTTACTGGTAGGAGCAGGTATGTTCCTGGGAGTTCGTTAAGCAAATAGGGTTTAGCATACTACTTAAAGATACCATTTTTGTAGGTATTTCTAACAAAGGTAGAAAAGGAATGAATAGAAAGAAATTCACACATTACCGAAATGTATAGTATTAACAGTGAAAGGCCATTTTCCATCCCTACCTCCTGGCATAAATTTCACTTCTCAGAGGTAACCACTATCACAAGTTGCCCTTCTTAACCTCCCATCGCACCTGGACATGGAGGAGTGTCCAGTAGGTGCTATGGTCTCTCTCAGGTTTCCTCCATGCATGTATGATCACATCCATAAAAGTGTATGCAGTAATTGCATGCATGTGCACATACATTTAAATAAGCAGAATCCTATTATAAATTATGTCTTTTTCACATACTCTAATTGGACATATTTTCGTATCTATATGTAAATCTACTTAAGCATCTTTAATGTTTGTGCATAGCACTCCATTGAATGGCTGCACTAAAGTTTATTTAAAATACCCACAGTCGCATTATTCACAGTAGCTTACGTGTTTATCAACAGTTGCATGGATAAAGAAATTGTGGTACGTATGTGCAGTGGAATATTTCCAGTCATGAAATAGAAGGAAACTCTGTGACATTTGTGACAGAATGGTTGAACCTGCAGGACATTAGGCTACCTGAAATAAGCCAGGCATAGAAAGACAGATATTATAAGATCTCATGGCTATAGAGAGTCTAAAGAAGTTCAGCTCATAGGAGATGAGAGGACAGAGGCTCCCTGGCCTGGGGAGTAGGGAGAATGGAGGGCCGCTGGTCACAGGGTAACAACTTTCAGTCCTGAGATGAATGTATTCTGGGGGTCTAGTGCACAGCATGGGTGGGGATGGATGAGTCTACATTTGATTTTGGTAATTATTATACGGAATTTACATATAGTAAATCATTATGTTATACCACTTGAATAGATTCAGCCTTTGACAGATATTTTAAAATACATGCATAAATAAAAGACAAGATGACAGTGATAGGTATCCAAGTTGTTTCCAGCTTTTCAGAATGGTAACAGTGCAGTGAGCATCTTTGTTCACATCATCACTGTACCATTTAAACACAGGGGCCTTGACTCACCAAGTCAGTAACTGTGGAATTCAATTGAAGGCCATGTGCAGCTTGGCGAGACACCAGAGAGGGCATGGTAGCTCTCCTTATCACTCAGCGAGACACAGACTGCCTAGGAGAGATAACCATCACCTGTAGATTTGGATGAGGAAAGAATCTGGCACATGGGAGTGCCAGGTGAGGATATGCGTTACTATGATTGTCCAGATTCCTGGCCATTCTTTGTGCCACAGAGGGACCCTTTCCTGTATGTTAGGGTTCACTCGCTCATGGATGCTGGAATAACTAGAATTGTCTTCCTTTATAGTTTTGGGATTTGGCTCCGATGTGAGTGCATTGATGGGTGATCACAGGGCTATCGAGTAAGCCAGTTAAAGTCTTCCGGGTGCTTCAGGCTCTGCACGACAAGCTTCCTATTAAAGGACAACAGGTGGCGTTGCTTAGGTGGGTGCTGAGCCTCCAATGTGTAAATAAACATTGGAGATGTTCACCTATGAATAATTAATTTAAAAATGCAGCGGGAACTCACTCTGTGACACAGTGGTTGATCTACAGCACCATTAACGCATCTAAGTGAAGAGTCTGGTTTAATGATGCCGTTCAGCTTATTCATGGCCCTGTCTGTGATTTAATTTCACCACCCAAGGAGTCAGGCAGGCCCAGCACACTTGCTGCTGCTGGCTTCCTCGGTGCATCCTGAAGGGTAAGCGTTTAATGTTTGGTACTGTACTGCCTCTTACTCAGAGGAGAAAGTTTCCACGAGGGCCGTGAATTGGGCCAGTTTTCTCTTTCTAAGAAGTCATGGGTCATACGACCCCCCTAGGCAGCCCTCTTGCTTTTTTTTAAGCGCATTCCTGTCTTTCCTTCATAAGATACTTGTGAAGGAGGGCAGACTTTAGTAGTCACATTTTACAGTGTGGATTCTGGGAGGTCAGAGTGTAACGACTTGTGCAAAGTCACACTGGGACCGCACAGATTCCTTGGGACCTAGGCAAGACCAAATTTCCTGTTTTATAGTCACTGCACTCTTTCCTGCAAATAACCCATTGGGCATCAGAGAGACGTACACTTCGAATGGCTGTACTTAGCCCCACTGCTCTGAGCAAAATTCAAGTTCAATATGTGAAAATTTGAGGGCAAGAAATTTTTTATTTTGTCTTGCTTTCACTATTCAGTATCCTTTTAACTTCCATGCCTGCATTTCAGCGTGCTGTTGACCCTTTAGCACAGGTACACATGCACACAAAGGTGTGACAGCTTTCAGGATGGAAAAAAAGTCACTTCAGAAGAAAGAGGAGGATTTTATTATAAAGAACCATAATTAGGCCCCTCACGAAACAAATGGCTGATGAACGTTCATCCTCTGTAACTCAGGGCTATACTGTGGGAAGCGGGAAGCTATTCGAAGAATTGTCTTTTCCCCGAGGAGCCTGGGGTTAGTTGGGGACATGGAAGACACAGTTAAGTAACACAGAGAAGTCTACCATCCTGTCCGTCTTGAGACACTGGAGACTTTTCTTTCCCAGGAATTTGGAGAAAATAGGGTCACTGTGGGATGCAGGTGTCAGGCAAACAGCATTAAGTCCCCCAATTTTTACAGCAGAGAGGTCTTAGGATGAAGGGAGTGGGAAAAGTAGGGACTTGCCAGCACACCGTGAGTACCACAACTTTGAGGTTCAGTGAGGAAATTTCAGGCAGCCATAGCAGAAATGATCTGTCTTGTTGGTTCTGATCACATCTGTGAGCTTCTGGGGGAACTCATGGAGTGTCTGAGTCACTGCTTTCCAGGGCTGCTTTATGTGCAAAGGCTGAAGGATGTAGTACTATAAAAGGATTAAAGCCCAGACTATCAGAGTGTCTGGCAGACTTAACATTCAGGACTTCACCTGAATATTAAGATGAGGAGTCCTGGATTACCTCGTCATCACCACTGTGTCAGCAGTGTATCAGACTATCACCATCATCATCACAGTTAGACACGTGCATAGAGCTTTGGGGGGGGATTTCAGTGCTTTGGGCTAAGATACCTAGGGAGGCTTCAAAGATGAGATGGCAGCCACTGGCTGTTGAAGAGTACCTGGGACTGGCACTGCTAGATGAGCATTTAAAGATGAGTGGAAGGACCAATTGGGTTAAAACAGCCTGTGGAAATGTGTGAAGCAGGAATACGGTGATGTGTCTGGGGAGGAGTGGATGGTACACGGTTGTGGGATATTTATTAGTTGGAGGGAGGATGAAGGGCCTGCAGGGATCTTTAGTGCTAGTAAAAAGCCTCCGAGGCTTTGCACACCAAGCGCAGGAAATTTTTGTCAGCAAATAACAGGAGCTAATAGATTTTTAAAAACATAGATGATTTTAAAAGAGAGGTGATTTACTGTTACCTGTTAGGTAATATGAGCTTTGTTCTAGTAGTAACACATCCTGAGATACAAATTATTTTCTCACCCACTCCTAAATAAAACAAATAAATACCCATGTGAGGGGCTGTTGACAAGTTGTAAACGTAACAGACCACAGAGCAGAGTTAAACTAAAGCATTGCTAAACTCGTGTTTCAGATTGGTGAGTGGTTGGTGGGTGCTGAGCTGTGATTCCAGGAGTGGGTGGTTTGTCCAGAGCCATCAGTGTTATGTCACTGGATCAGTTTGTGAATGGCGGATGAGATGGCTTGAAATGTACACTTGCTGTATTGGTCAGGAAGGTTTGGAAGCAATGAAGGAAGAAAAACTCAAACTGGAGCCAAAATGTAATCAAACCAAAAATAACAAAAGTCCAGAATGGGGTAGATTCCATCAGGCTGGACCTGGAGGCTCAGTGTGGCCGTGAGTTGGCTGAAGTTCTTCCCTTAAAATCCGCTAGTGTTTAATCTATGTGTTGTTCCATCCTGCATAAGATGCTATGATGTGAACCTCTCGGAACTGAGCTGATAGGTTATTTGCCTTCAAATCCCTGACCTTTGGCCTACTTGTGCCTTGTTTCTGTTTATTGTGGGTTCACCTCCCTGGAAAGCTACCTGTTCTTGTGAAAATATACATAAATGATGTTTGGCATTTACCTTTAATGGTGTTTAAAGGCTTTCAGCAAACACTTTCCAAGTCACTGGCTTGGAACAGAGCGAGAAGGTGTAGGAGATGGATGTGATTTGCTCCATTTGGTAGAAGGTTGGCCAGGAAATATCAGTGACGACGTCCAAGGCAGAAGATGGTACTCTTCATTTCAAATTCGTTTTCCTGACAATTGGTCTCCATCTTTTCTGATTCCAGTGTGCTATTTCCTTTCAAAAAAAAGTAGCACCTTAAACGTTCGCTTTCACTAGAGTCCATTCGGATCCACTGGTGAGCCTGAAGCATAATAGCCAGGAAATCATTTAATGAGATCTCAACCATTTTATAAGGCACACCGAGTTTCCATTTATGGCAGCACTGCATTCAGTGTGCACTTCTCTTATTTTTCTTTTAAAACAGAGTAAACAAAATTGTTTTCTGTAGCATTTCCACCGATGGCTAGTTCTAAGTGCAGTGGGAAATGCAGGGAGGGGTGACTGGTTCAGGAGTGAGGCTGAGAGTATAAGATACTCTCACTGTTGACAAGAGGCTTCCAAGCAGGCATCAGTGCTGGGGCAATTGGTTTTATGAGGTATGGGTACTGGGTAGAGAAATGATCCTTCCCAACTCTTTTTGCTTCATTTTGAAGTATTTTGCCTCATTCCTGCTGCTGTTGTTGGTGCTCCTGTGTTTATAGCAGAAGCCTCCAGCCGAGGTTGGCCAACTTTCTTTACAAGGCAGGCAGTGACTATTTTAAGCCACACGGTGGACCACTGGCCTCTGCTGTTGTTTGAAAGCAGCCATACACAGTACACACAGGAACAGGTGTGTGTGTGCCGCGGGCACACTTTCTTCCCGAGGTAGGTGAAAGGCGTGACTGCTGGGCAGCATCTGCAGACCTGGGGTGGTGGGGTGGGGGCGCTGGAGGCTGCCTCATGGACTCTGCTGCCCAAGTGCAGCTGAAAAGCACTGTTTCCCGCTGTTCCTGCAGCCTCCATTTGGCTCTCTCCTTTTTCCTTGCAGTACTGTAAGATTCAGTTTTTCAGTGGAGTTTTCAAAAGCCACCTTTCTGGTGACTGCATTTCCAACTTAGGGGCAACATGGGCTGGACTCTGAGCCTTGATTTTAAGTTTGTAGAAGCAAAGACCAGGAAAATTTCTCGACTTCAGTGCTGGGATTCTGGTACATGGTCTAGTGTGGGTGTGCCCAACTTATGGCTTGTAGATTGCATGCAGCCCCAGACAGCTACTGAGGTGGCCCCATAAAACCATAAACTTCTGACGTTATTATGGGATTTGTAGCTACGTTTCCCTTGAGCAGATCGTGCCGTGTCCAGGCGTGGACTGTGTGTGGAAGGATTCAGTGTAGGGCTGACACTGCTGTGCCTGCCACTCCTGGGCAGATCAGAGCCCGTGTGTATCAGATGTTATGTGCTCTTGTGATGCTGAGAGACTACCTGACGGTCCTGAGGGCTGTAATCATGTCTTTCTTGCTCATTTCATTGAGTTGTACCAATCATTTATTCATTCATTCCATCTTAGCATTGATTTTCTGAAGTAGATTTTGCAAACCACGAGGAATATAATGGTGAACAAAAGGAAAGACCTAACCTTATGGAACTCACTTCAAGTGAATGAACGAGTTACTGTAAGGGATTAAAAACTTCAAATTGATTGATTATGCAAGAGATTAGGTTTTCCTGATCTTTTAAAACACAAATCATTCCAAAACCCAAGGGACACTTTGGTGTCTTTATTAAAGGGACCGGTGGTTCAGATAGAACGATAAAGGTGGAAATGGGTGTAGGGAGTAAATGAGAACCAAGTGTAAAGGTGGTCCGATGGAGCAGGTTTCACTGGAGTTCCCTTCTGAGGGAAATGAAAGAGATGTTCATTCCACCTGAACTCCAGGCCTGCGATTGTCACTGAAGTCAGCTTGTCACAGGTAGAAGTACAAGTGTAGGAGGCTTCGTGGTGCAGCACTGTCAGCAGCCGGCTGGAAAAAATAGCAGCTTCTGTGATTGCTAGGAAACTTCTTAGAAGGTGTGGAAGTGTGCCAGGCAATCTACCTGTCACCTGCTTCAGTGGCACTTGGGTGGTTGTAGATTCATTTCATTTTAGGAAGAAACATCGTCAAAGAGGAAGAAGAATGGTATGTTTAAAAAAGTATCTAGGCCTTGGTGTCAGTTGTTAGACCAGATGGCACATCTGGTTCACTTCTGTGATCAGTATTGAGGGATGGCTTTGGGACCTGTGGGGGGAAAGGGTTGGGGCAGGGGTGCTAACTCAGAGGCCGACCTCGCTACCGTTGCCTGAGGGGAGGCTTTTGCAGAACAAGCATAAAAGGCTTTGCAAGTGTGATGGACCATCTCACAGGTGCTCTATGGAGTGTGCCCCAACCCCCAGCTAGATACTTGAACAGTGCCTGGCAAACAGTCACCATTCTGTATTTGAGATTCGAGCCCACTCATTTGCAGACTCAGAAACGCACCACGTGCCTTCGCGGGTGGTGCTGTGGTGCCTGACGTCCTTCTGCCTGCTCTTGTTGATTTGCTAGCTCGTGTTGCTTCTTAAAGACTGCGTACACATGTCCGTTTCTTCTGGAAGGCTTTTTGGTCTTCCCTCTTTTTCCTTCTGCACCATGGTCTGGTTCAAATGCTGTACCTTACCCTTCTTCCCCCATTCCCTTACCCCACGTGTGTTTGCTAGATCCCACAGGTTACTCACACATGGTCCTTTGTATCCTATAGCGGAGACCAGTTGTTGGAAATCAAAACGTTTGTCTGAAATTTGGGAGAACCAAATTTTTTTTACATATATATATATATGTAAAATGTAATGTATTACATGTAAAATATACAATGTATTATTTAGCCGCCTGTTTCAATACAGGCAGGACCTGAATCTTTTCTTCATAAAGTAGCCTGCTGTACATATTAGGGTTTTAGATTATCTTTCTTGTTTAAATCACACCTATATTACAGTTTTTTAATCTCTAATTTCTGATTTTTTAATAAGTATAAAACATTGGTGATATATCTCATAGATTCTGATTTCTTCCCCATGCCCACAATTTTATACTTGTCCCCTTCATACCTAATTTAACTATATTTTAAAATGGCTCGCCTTCAACAAGTATTTTTAAAATGTTTGACTGAGCTTTTGTTGAAACATGGATCATGTGTACTCATCTTCTGTTTTGCATATCATTCAGTTAAGTAACATAGTTATAGTAACAAATATAAAGACCATTACTAATTTTGAGAACAAACACAGTTGGCTCTTGTAATTGCATGACTTAGCAATGGTTGGGTATTGGAGAGTGGACTACAGCTGACCCAAGGGTAGGAACAGCATGAGGTAGGCATAAGCAATGGAGAACACCAGTTCGTCCAGCAGCAAGGGATCAGACTTCTGTTAAGGGAATACACACTAGACTGAGCTATTGGCTGTTCAAATTGGTGCTAAATGATTTGTTAGAGGGCTGCTCGAACCACACGAAAAACGACGAAGGGAACTTTTAGGATCAGTGTTTGAATGAACAACTGACCATCTCTTCTATCTGTGAGGATGCTGGGCTCAAATCCTAAGGCTAGAATTTTTTTACTACCACCTGCCAAGTGAGACTGTGGAAAGAAATCTCTGTCTGATGAGCAGGGCACAGATTTCTGGACGAGCTTGCCAGCTGTTGCTGACGAACAAAGTGTAAAATGTCTCCTTCACTCTCTGGATACCTCCCCGCAGTTCCTTCTTATTTTGGCCCCTTCTGCTTTGGCTGTGAAACCTGAAGGTGCTGAGGGAGCTGAGTTTTGGGAGAGACAGATCACCAAAGGATGCCGTTTGTGTTAAAATTCTGTATGTACAAAGCCCTGTAATGAGTATGATTCCATTGTAGCAGATGGGATATCAGCTGGTGGGAGGTGTCACATATATATCCCGGCTCATTTCTGATGCTACCTCACTTCCTTTCATGTGGTTTACCTTGCCTGTAAGAAGGACCTAACAAGAAGTTTACACAGTATATATACACATATACATACCTACAGATACTTATTTATACGTACATAAATATGAACACATGTACATGTATACACATATATGTATACACGCACACATGCATATACACATATATATACATGCACATATGTACACATACATATGTAAGCTGTTTCTGTGATGATTTTTTTCTGCTCTAAACTGATCAACATGGGGCCCAGGGATTTAGCTCAGTGGTACATGTGCCTGTGTGATAAACACAAGGTCATGAGTTCAATTCCTGGTATAAACAAAAAGACCAAACTAAACCAAAACAAAACAAAAACCAGATCAGTGTGAGTACATGAAAGACTGCTGTGTGTGGAGGCTGACCTCTTGCAGACTAAGAGCTGTGGAGAGACAGAGATGAAAGCTCTTAATGTGTGCAAGTAGTGTGTGTGTGTGTGTGTGTGTGTGTGTGTGTGTGGTTAAATGAATGAATTAGTGGAGAGAAGCCAGATTTACCTGAGATGTGGTAGGCAGACAGGACACTCAGAAACCCACCTATCTACAAAGACAGAGCAATGTAAAATTGGGTCCAAGAGTCTGAAGAATGTAATGCTTCAGTACACATACATTTTTAAAATTTTATTTAAAGAAAAAAAAACCAACCAGACAAAACAGAAAAATGGTAGCAACAATACACAATTCCAAAGGGAAAAAAATAAAAGAACACCCCCCCAAACCAAAAACAAAACACTAAGAAATCGCCACTTGATACGTTACATACTCTCATCACTGAAAATAGTTGTTCAAGTTACAAAATTAAAGCGTACAAAGTAGACATTCAAACAGTGAGACTGTTATATGGTCATCTATCTTACACACAGTAGACATATTTTAACTTTCAACAATCACCCATATTTTAGTTTTGATAGTTCTGTTTTCAGATTATGTCTCTGCTAGCTTGCTGGTTGTTTTAAGTTATAGAAAAGGATCCCCTTAAAGAACTGGTATGATAGTAAGATAGTTATATGTAATGGAATTCATGAAATACCTACCACACAAGAAAACACTTAAGATAGATGGCCTTTTAAGTATTATGTTGAAGGCAGTACAAGGAACTCACGAGGGCAGGTTAGGGTCAGGAGAACTTCGCTGAACCCGATTATCTGATCAATAGCATGTAGTCAGTAGAAAAGTGTGGTGCTAGGTCCTTTAGGGCTGGAAGGATCAAAGAAGTAGCTTTCGTGATCAACACAATATGGATTTGTAATAGTTAGGGCCTCATGTCTGCAGAGGAGGTCACACATCAGAAAATGCATAAACCAGCATCGCTGATGAGATCTCACTCCATCCAGGCGTTGCCATACCTTGGGCGGTTTGTTTCATTTCATCTGCTTTTAATCAAGGAGATTCTGAAAACTCAGGCCTGCGAGCTAGTGAGCTAGCCGGTGTAGCTGCTCACATCCATTTCAGAAATGAGAGCAGTGTCTGCTGCTCCGCGTCTCCTACTAGCCCAATCAAAGCCTTCTCTCCTTTATCCCTCATATTAGGAAGGATTTGGCCATGACAGTCTTGAGAGCCACTGTCGGATACACTCGGGATGTAGCTCTTTTATTGCAGGGAAGGGTGGGACTTGACACGCGTGAGAGGGGTTGAGATGAATGAGTTTCCATTGTATTTATAGAACCCCAGTGCAATATCTCCCAAGGTATAAATAGAACAATAGCGAGTTGGCAAAGGGCTAGTTTTCTGTAACTGTGGAAACCCTGCAATTATTCCTGGAACTACACTCATTGTTTATCTGCATCTGAATTTTAATAAATGGGGCTCTTGCTGTTTATTCATGAAATTTCAAATGGAAATATATCTTCCATTATTATCCCC
Organism: Dolichotis patagonum; assembly: GCA_004027295.1. Taxonomy (NCBI): domain Eukaryota; kingdom Metazoa; phylum Chordata; class Mammalia; order Rodentia; family Caviidae; genus Dolichotis; species Dolichotis patagonum. The sequence continues at coordinate 15,662 of PVJX010010187.1, forward strand.
TTCTTGTGAGTCAGGCCCCATCTTGCAAATTTGCAGCTGAGTAAATACACGGAACATTAGCAGCAATTAGATAATTGGTGCCCTGGATCAACCCTCCTGCAGCTGCGAATGAATATGGACTGCCTAAGTGTCACCTGGTACAGCCTTTCTGATGGCACTGCATGTCACCACAGCCTTGCAATTAAAGTGCCAGCCTGTGTCCTGGCCACTCTTCCTCTACTCATACACAAGTAGCAAAGGAACTGAGCTTCCCTGTTGTTTCTTCTAGGTCTTTGTATTCCCAGCGCTGTTAGGTCTGAGAATTGGGGGAAGAATGGAGAGTAAGTCCATGGATCTTGGCGTAGCTGATTGCTGGATTGCTTTTGATAACTTGTGTGGTGCAGATAGCCAGTCAAAATTCATGTTTGGATTCTGGGCTGGGGAGAAAGTAATTAGGTCATAAATCCTGTTTTTCTAGAAATCTAAGACTTCCTGAGTCTGGGATGGCCACTTTTTGACCCTCAAGTGTTGGTTTGTCTTGGTTTCTGGTAATGAGTTGCCTTTCTCTTCAGCAGCCATGTTCATGATCTCTTTTCCTGGGATGGTCTTTCTCCTAGTTCCCTGGCTGGATAGAACGACTTTCCCTGCTCTTTATTTTTTCTCTTAGGCAATCACATAGCTCTTTTGAGACATCGAGGTTGTTTGTTTGTTTGTATGATTGCTACAGACTTTAAAGAAACATATGGAGTAGTACTACCAGATATAAAGTGTCAAGCCGGATTAAGCATCACATTCAGTCACGGTGAGGCTCATTAGCCTGCAGTGGCCTCGGTCTGTCTTCTTCCTCTGCCTTTCCCTCCTGTTTTCGCACTTTTGCTTGTTCGAGAGCAGTTCTGTCCAGCCCTCCAGTTCTTTAATCTCATTCTCCAGTCTCACATGCCCTGCACGCTTCCCTGAGCCACCTCTTCCTTACTGTGTGCACCTTCCATTGTGTTTAGGAGGAGACTGTGGAGGGCGCTTGGCGTTAGCCAGCAGAGAGGGAGATTTGATTGGGGCTGGGTATTTGGGTCTGGGAACGGGTCACATGGAATTCATTCACCTCTTTGGAATCATTCTGGGACATCTCACTGCATCCCTGGAGAAAATAGGAATGTCGACTTGGATCTTGAACATTAGGACTTTGAAAAAAGCAGTAGGCATTTTGTGCCAGTCCTGGCCTGGTTTTTGATAAGTTTTTATAATGATCAGATGCATTGTTTTTCATGTTGATTGTTAGCATTATTTTTTACGTTGCTAATATTTAACATCAGTTATATCAGAAAGGCTATTTCCTGTGTAGACTGTCTACTCTGATTTGTGTATAATGACACGTCTTTTCAATACCTGTGAGATTAGTCTTATGCTCATTTTACAAGTGAGAAACTCAGGTTCAGCAAAGTTAGTAAATATTCCAAGAGCACACAGTTATTAAGTGGCAAAGACGGAGGTCTCTCCACCTGCAGAGTCCATGCCCTCAGACGCTGTGCTGTCTCAGGACTTAAGTCCTTTGGAGAGCCTGTTGGTGTTTGAACTGTTCTTTGCTTGAGTGTGAGATGTTCTTTATATAGCCTGCATTTTAGTCCTTTAAATTGCTTGTCCATTCTGATGTTGGCATTGAAAACACAGACACAGGCACAGTGCCCCTGCCCCATCTTACATGTGCTCAATTTTCCCTTGCCGCTAGAAACCAGTTTTCCCAGTGCTTCCCTATTGATTCTCACTGCTGCCAACACATCAGATGCATCAACCACCTGAAATTGGGCTGCAGGGGTAGAATTTATTTGCAGACATTTTAATTTCCCTGGTGATAAGCAAATTAACTTTCTTGTAACTCTTTAACATTCTAATTGAATGATGGAATGTCATTTAGTGTGTTTTACAGATAAAGGGCATGGCATGTCTTCCCAGCCATCGGGAAGAACAGATCTAGCATCTGGGTTTTTGGGTTTCCTTTGTACTGTAGCCCAGTGGAACCCATTCTGTTGGCCTCAAGAAAAGTCATTTGGTAGAGGGGTGTCAGGACCATAGTACAGCCCAGCTGGCCGCAGTCATCTCTGCCAGGGGCAGACCTGCATTTGCTACATTCAATCACTCATTAATCAGATATATCTTAGGAGTCGGTGTGTGCCAGGCACTGTACGGGCTCAGTAGGGAACAAGGCAGGCCATACTTGTTCTGATCTCCTGTTGGCAGTAGGTGGTAAATGAATGAGTAAATGTGAAGAAGAACAAAGCATGGAACAGACACAGAATACTGGGGCTGCTTTGGAGAGGGGTTTGTTGTGGAGGTGAGGTTTGGAAAAAGCCAGAGTGAAACAAGAAAGAGCACCGTGACCAGAGGGAACAACAGACTCATGCAGCTGATGGTCATCTGCAGACCGGGTCACCCTCCTCTGCCACACTCAGAGCAGGGAACTGACCCAAACTGGCTGTGTTGGAGCTGTGTAGTCTCCTGGCTCATGGGAACTTCCTCCAGACAGTGCCTTGGAATGTGAGTCGAGCTTTCTCTCTGCTGCTCCGAAGTCTACTGAAGAAGTGAACAAGGGCACCATGAACCAGCAGTATGTGCATCTTATGTGAAGAGGGACAGTGACACAGGCTTGCACTTTCTGTTGGCCAAGAAACAGAATTCGTGAGTAGATGGAACATGTCCATGTGGGAAGAGTAGATGGAAGTTCTCCAGATCATTCACTACAAATATTTACCTATTTCCTGCTATGTGCTAGAGGCTCTGGGATGCTTGTGGGATTACTTTGGTATTCTAGTTTCCTCAGTAGCAATCTATCATTATTTTTGTTGGTAAGTAAATACAACTTATCATTATTATTGAGCATCTACGTATATTAGGTCCTGTTCTAAACACTTGATATGAAACAACTAATTTAATCTCACACAAGTCTAGGAAATAGGTTCTTTTATTGTTCACATTTTATGATTGAGAAAACAGAAGCAGAGAGCTTAATAATTAGCCCATGGTTGCACATTAACATCTGATCCAGGAATTAAATCTGAGTGGTCTGGGAGTGAATATCTGAGTCAGCCAGCTCTTCTGTCACTAGGACACAATATCCAACCACACAGTGAGAAGGAGAGGTTTAATTTGGCACATGATTTTGGTGGGTTCAGTCCATGGTCAGCTGGCTACAAGGTAGAAACATTATGGCAGAAGCATGTGGCAGAGGAAAGATGCACAGTTCATGGTGACTGGGAAGCAGAGCAGGGCACAGTGCCAGGGAGAAGGGGTAAGGAATCAGACATAATTCCCAAATCCATTCCTCTGTGCCCCACATAAACACACCCAAGTGACTCTCAAACCAGCCACACCGATGCAATCAAGCTTGGTCACCACAATATTTAAACTTCCCATGAATCGAGTGCTCTTATCTTCATGTGAGAAAGCTGCTGCTCAGAACGGTCAGGCATGTTCTTCTGTTGTTTGGTGGAGAGAAGAACACTCCATTGGTCACCTCATTGGGAGCAACAGAGTGCAGAGTCTAACATGAAATGCCATCTTTTGCCTGGATGGATATGATTTTAATGGGATTGCTAAGCTGTTGCTCCAAGACTCACCAGCTCAGGCCACTCTTACTTTCTTGGGTGCAGAAGGGATCAGGTCCAGCACCAAACTTGGACAATTCCTGGGCATCTAGCTGTGGCCCTTATGGATCTTGCATTTCTTTAGGGACTGGGGTCCCAGTGAAGATCAGCCTTGGGGGCTGATGTTTGAGGCGTGCTGGAGGGAGTTTTGGAAACATCATGGACTGCTGAGCTCAAGTCGCTATACACACTTCAGGCACCGTTCAGAGGTAGAGATACTGGGCTAAGGATTATGTTCTGTGTGTTCTCTGCTTGCAGGAAAGAGCTAGGTTAGTGTCCTCATTTTCTGGTGCTTTATGTTTCTCTGGTATGGTTGCAAGGAGCCAAGTTAACAGCAATTGTTAGTTTTGGTTCTCCCTGTGCTACACCTTTGTCATATAAATTCTTCCCTTTTCCTACTCTTGTGATTCTTTCAAACAACAGCAATAATCGTCAACATAGAGATTTGGGTAACTTTTCCACTTCACAGGGCAAGTCTTACATGTTTCATTTTCTTGAGTCCAGGTAACCTTGTAGAATGTTACCATTTTGTTCCTGTGTTCAAGGTGAGTAAGCAGAGGGTCAGAGAGGTTCCTTGTCCTGCCTGATGCCATGCAGCTACTAAGTAACTGGCAGAACCCAGTCCCAGTTGCTTGACTCTTCACGGCTCTGCACTGCTCTCCAAATCATTTCCTAATTAGTCTTTTTAACAACTTTGTTAAGCTGGCTTCAGTTGCCCTTGCAAAGACAAGCTTGAGTGAAATCAAATGATTTTGCTGTTGAATGAAAACATTTGCATGATGCTATTTTTTAAACCATCCTCACATATGGGTCTCTTGGCTGAGAAAGCCACTCCAGGTTTAAGGAGGGTGGTGGAGGTGGAGGTGGGACAGGAATGCTTGCCTGTCAGAGGTGAGCCAGTGAGAGATTCCAGAACCTGGTTGCAGGTCCCTTGTGGGGCGAGGGAGTCTAGGGAAGGAGACAGAGGAAGTTTCCACCATGTAGGAAGTGTTCTCTTCAGGGAGTAAATAGCATTTTCATTTTAGCTGAGTTAGAAATATTTTAAGAATCACAAGTCTTCCTTTTTGGCAACTAGCATTACAACGTGTTCTTAATTTCAAAATCTTTGGGAATCTTTTAGTTATTGATTTGTGGCCTTACTTCTTTTGTGGTCAGTCAATGTACTTGGTATGATTTTTACTCTTTTGAAAAACTTTAAGGTACCTTGAGTATGTTAAGGCCCCCAAACTATAGTCCACCTTGGTGAGCATTCCGTGCTAGCTTGGGAAGAATGTGCATTCCTCTGTTGTTTGGTGGACTGTGAGTTACCACAGGGCTCCCCATCTTCCCCTCCCAGTCTAGATTTTAATGCCTTCCCCTAGGGAATGCCCTGAAATGACTGAAAGTTACATTAGAGTAACTTTTAATCAATAAATGACTGGGTCACAGGCAGCATCAGGATACCAGGATCAGGAGAATAGAGAACAATTGGGTACTGGGTCACAGGCTAAATTATGTAGGGGTTGTGGGTAGGAGGAACCAATATAATAAAGCTTATCATGTGTTCCTTCACCCATGGCTGGTGGTTGCCACATGTTACTTTGTGTTATCTATATTAGTACTCTCCAAAGTAGGTGTGATGGTTAATTTTGAGTAAACTTAAACTGGGCCGAGGGATGCCCAGATAACTGGTAAAACTTTATGGGTGTGTCTGTGATGTTAGTTCTGGAACAGATTAGCACTTGAATCAGTAAACTGAGTAATTCTTTAATTGGTAATCTATTCTTACCAATGTAGGTGGAAATCATCCAGTCTGCTGAGGCATAAATAGAACAAAAAGACAGAGCAAGGGTGAATTCATTCTCCGCTTGAGCTGGAATATTGTTTTCCTCTTGCTCTAGGACAAGGAGCTCCTGGTTCTTCAGGAGCTTACACTGTTGGGTTCCCTACTTCTCAAGGAGGTTGGATTTGAACTGAGTTCCACCACAGGCTTTACTAGTCTCTCAGTTTGCAGTTGGCAGAGCTTAGTACTTTTGGCTTTCATGATTGTGTAAGCCAGTTCCCACTATGGGTCTTCTGCTGTATGTGTGTATTCTGTTTCTTTGGCAAATTGTAATACAGTAGAGGACATCCAGAGTTGGACAGGGCATTCTGTTGGGTGGTCAGAATAAAGTATTGCTTCTATTTTTATTTTTGAGTGTCATCGTTTTGTTTTTCCTATTTTCATACATATGTATGGAATATACTAGTACAGAACAACAAAGCAGAGAAAGACTAGTTCTTGTTACCTCTTCTGCTAAGACCCCTGTCTAGCCACTGTGCTCTCTCACTAGAGTTACTGCAAGCACCCCAAACCCACTGTGCCCACCATCAGCCTTTTCTTAGCGTGATCACACTGGCCGGCCCCACTGCATTAGCTAGGCTTCCCTCCTCTGGCTCAGCCAGGTGAAGCCAGGTAAAGACGCAGGTTCAGCCAAGTAAGGCCGTGGCTTTTCCTCCAGTTCTCTTTGTTTTCTCCTCACTCCCAGCTGCCCACTTGCAGGAGTCTCCTTGCTGGCTCTCCACTCCTCACAGCTGCAGCGGGGTTCTCTGCCTGGAACGCTCTTTCCTCAAGTCTGTCGAATTTGTTCCTTCAGTTTCAAGTCTTAATTTTGCTCCCCATTATATTTCATTTTTACCCCTTCCTGCTTTTTCCCTCCTGTCAGACATGTAAGTTACCTATGCATCTTATTTGCTGATTATGTTCCCCCAACTGGAATATAAGATGCACAAGGATAGGGTTCTGGTTCTGGTTCTGCCATAGTTCTGGTGTGTGACACCTAAGTAGACAGTCTTCCATGAATATCGATTGAATACATTAAAGAATGAACACACAGGGCCTGTTGATTTGGCTGACCAACAGACAGCACAGAAGAAAGAGGTCATACAGGTGCGGTGAAATGAGGCTGAGTTCCTACTCTTGACTGAGGCAGGGCTGGGTTTCAAGTTCAAGGCTTTCTGCTGCCAGTTACCATGGTACCTCAGGGTACTTCTTAGGGAGAGAGGTAAGGAGAGAAGCTGAGCGGAAGAGGAAGGAAGAAAGGAATGGAGGACAGGAAAGACAGGAGAGAAAGTAAGAGAGTAGACAGGATTCCGAATGAGGATGAGAATTGAATTGAAGAGAAGTCAGCAGTACCAAGGAGCACAAATAGCGGGTACCTCCAGTCACCAGACAGTCCTTTTGGAAACAAAATCACCCTCATTCCCCAGGCTTTAGATAGGATATCTGTTCTCTGGAATGTTTGCAATGGGTTTGGGATTCCCTGTCTCACTGGAGCTTTCTGTAAAGTTGAGGTTTATGTCAGTGGAGCCAGATTCTCCTACCTCACCATCCCCTGTATGGTGGGCCATTGGATCTCTGTTCGAAGCTGAGCAAGTTAGATGCAGGTTGACACTGTAGTTCCAGCTGACTGCTACAAGGAGAAAGTGCCTGACAGGTCTTTCTGCTAGTGGGAGAGGAGTCATTTCACTAATCACCAGAAGCCAAGTACTGTAGTACTTTGGTTCACAAATGCTTCTGTTTGCACACAATCCAGTTCACAAGCAAAAGTCTTTGGCAAAATTTTCCTTTTATTCTCACAAACTCCATATCATATGACATACATGACTATGGCCATCTCCCCCACACAAACAGAAGTGCAGCGATCTTTGCCAAATCATAAAACAAATTGAGTCCATAAACCATAACACTATGAGTGCTAACTTGAAGACTGTAGCAGCCATAAATCCAGAGGAATGAGATGTTCCTGCTTGGACTTCCCCCGGTTTGTTTCTGTCCTTTTCCTTCCTTCTCTAGACCTTGACTGATGCACCTTTTGTTGGGGGCCCTCTGGGATGTGGTCTCCTCCACTGGGCTCTTTCTAGGTAACCTCTGTGGGTACGTTTCTTCCTTTTAGTTGCCACCTTTGTTTATGAGCATCTCCTGGTCAGTGCAGCCCAGGGGGAGTGTCCATTAGAGGACCTTCAAGATAACAGCTGTATTTGGGGCTTGTAGGATGGTCGCAAAGTTAACAGAAAGTAGTTTCAGCAGAAAAACACAACAAAGCTGAGCATGTCTTGAAATTTGGATAGATAAACTCTGGGATACCAAATTATGTTACCATAGAAGGAAACCTTGTGAATTCCTTCTGGACGGTCCTTACTCTGACCAGTATCATCCTGCCCTGACTGTCCCTGTGCCTTCCAGTCGAGCAGAGAGCTCTGAGCCCATCAAGGAGAACAGGCGTCAGTAACGGACCGTCTCCTCCTGAGGATCTGGCATGTATGGGAATTGCAGGAAAGGAAAGGGAAGGAAAAGAAAGGGAAACTCAGATGCTACTGAGGAGTCAGCGTAATAAACAAGTAGGGCGGAGGATTAGGGTGGGGTCCAGAAAAGTGGGAAAGGCATGAGGCATATGGCACTACAGAAACATCTGCTTATATGATACTGTTGTGAGGGTTGGAAAAGCAGGACCTCCTGGATTTGTTTAATAGAAGGAAAGAAGGAAACTGTTTAGCACAGCATTGTCCAATGGAGATACAATGTGAGCTACATATGCAATGTATGGTTTTCTGATAGACAAATGAAAAAGAAACACGTGGAATTAATGTAATGGTACATTTTAATTTACCTAATGTCATCAACTCAGCATATGTCAGTGTTCAAATATGAATGATTATCATACGTTTTTACTCTGTCTTGGAATCCTATTTTTATTTGACACCATCTCAGTTCTGACTAATCCTGCTCTAGTGCTCAGTAGTTGCCAGTAGCTAATGGCAACCACGCTGGACAGTACAGAGCTAGAGGGTGTACCTGCCTGTGTGGTTTTTATGAGGATGAAGGAGCACTGGATGTAAAGGGAAATTTGAAAAGGTGTAAAAACACGGGACCTATAAGCTACTGTATGTTTATTATTTCAAGGTCATTGAGATCAGCTAGCTCGTCTTCCCCCGTTTGGGTGATGTTGGCAGTAGAAAGCCAGGGGAATTACACCCAAGGGAATGATGTGCACAGCGAATTTGGAGGGATGGTTGGTGTATGTCAGGGTGAGGGAGACAAATGGGATTGGATCTTAAAGCTGTCTGGACAAAGATCCTCCCCTTTGGGTGTAAGCCCATGTCAGAAAGCCGGTTAGCTAGCAGAGCTTTTTGCTCAGTCTTTAAGCAACTCTGCCAATTAGAGACACAGGAGACAAACTTCCCTTATTCAAGTGTTCGGTGGCTGCAAGTTCCATGAATTCACTTCATTGTGTTACTAGTCTGCACTCAGGAGCCCTGGGGGAGTCTCCGAGAAACATTTCTCTGGTGTTGTCCTTTCCTGATTGTGCCTGCACTTGGATATCTTTATTACCTCAAGGCACCTGCTTCAAAAGTGTTTCTTTTACTTCTTAGACAGTTGCTTTTACTTGGAGTTAAACCTATCCTTATTTATCTGGGTTTGCATTTTAGGCAGCCATGGGAAAGGCAAGGCGGTGAGGGGTGAGAGCCTGCAGATGGTGTAAGGGGGTGTCTTGAATGTGTACCTCAAGAGTGACATGGCATTTTCTGCCTGTGGTGGATTTGGCCTGTCAGAGACATGAGTGCCGTTCTGCCTCACCTGTGCCCCAGGGCTCTCACCTAGGATCTTACCTTTAACCTTCCCTTCCCCGTTAGTTTGCTAGATATACTAGTGCTGGGCCCATGTTCCAAAATTACTCCTCCTTTGAAATTTTCAGTAGCTTTTGCTGTTGCTGTTGGGTTGAGTCTGTTCCTGCCGGCTGGTCTTTGGAGCCATCTGAAGTCTGGCACCTGCACATATCTCTTCTCGGTGACTATCTTCCTTCACTGCCTGATCCTGTCTCCCTGCCTTTGCCCTTTCTCACCCAGAGCTTCTCCCACTGAGGGAGACCAGCAGTCTCACTTTGCCTTGGGCCAGGGATTCCTGGATACAAGATTCTCAGTGCTTAAACTGTGAAGTCCTATGCAAACCAGCATGGGGCTTCTCTGCTCATTGCTACTTTTCCTGGTTTTGATGGATTCCTGTTGGGCTTCAGGGATGCTGCTGCATTTGTGCACTCATAGGGCTTGAGCTTTCTGTTGTATTTGTGTTCTCCTCTTATCTCCTCATCTGGTGTGAGTGAGTAGAGGCAAGAAGTGTGTCTTACTCCCGGATCTGTGGAACACATGGCACAGGACCTTCACAGGGGAGATATACAGATCTTACTAGATTAATGAGTGGTGAATAGATTATATCCTTGAAATGAAAGGGTGTATCAGAACTACATTCATGAAGTTTAGTTGATTACAAACTAATCAACTATGATTTGTCAGAAAATTTGGGAACAGTAGAAAAGCATACATTCATCTTGTGTAGACACACCATTCAGAAATAACTACTATTAATATTTATATGTCAATTCTATAATATTTTCCTCCTCCTTTTAAAAAAATGCTTGGTTCTTATAGTACATACAGATTTATATAATTCTTAAGGATATGTATATCTATATCTTTCTTACATGTATGTACACATTTATATAGATTTGTATCCTTTGTATTTTTATCACACATGTATATATTTACATATACAATTGTAGATGTTAAAAATATAATTTCTGAATTAAACGATTCTGAGTGACTGCAAGAGTTAGGGTGCTGCATGTTGTTTATAGGTATCTTAAATCACCTTTCTCATTGCTGAGACATAATATGTGATTTCTCCAACTTAATGGAGGGGAGGTTTATTTTGGCTTACAGTTTGTAGAGGTTTCAGTCCATAGTCAGCTGGCTCCAAGGTAGGGCAGCATGGCAGAAGGGATTGTCAGAAGGTAGATGCTCATGGCATAGTGGTGGGAAGCAGAGAGAGTGAAGGGAGGAGCAGAGGAGGAAGATAAACCCTTTCGGGCCCTGCCACCAATGTCCCTCTTTCAACCAGACCCTGTCTCTCAACAGAAAGTCATCTATTAAACCCCATAACCCAATCACTTTCCAAAGACCCTCCCTATGAGTGCACAAGCCTTTTGGGGGACATCTCAGTATAAACCATAATAGTAGGTTACCCCTGATAGGGGAAGGAATCTCTAGAGGGTGAACCTTTGTTTAGACCTCAGCTCTGCAGTTCGAATGTTGATCTGAGACTTGGGAAGTGGAGATTTGAGAAGACTAAATCCTGTTGCAGAGCTGAGTAAACCCAGGCAGGCCTGAGAGTCAGAGTGGATTATGGTGGACTGCATTCTGGGAATCTGTGTGTGAGAGAGAATGATAAGACTAAGCAGAAGGTTGTGTATCCAGTCAGGGCAGTGTGAGAGGCCAGGTTAAGTGATATCAGGACAGAGACCTTTGAATTCAGAGATTCAGTGCACTAAACACAAGGACTTTGAAACAGTGACGAATCCTGCCTCAGGGACAAGGCCTTCTAACCTGGTCCTTCCGGAAGCCAAGGACTGATTTCTGTAATGGAGCTTGTTTGGGGCCTGCAGACTCAAAGAGCGTCTCTAAATAAGCCCGGGAAAGTCCTAGTGTCATCTCAGTTGCACAAGCATGGCCAGCAGTCAGAGCTCACGAGGACTCTAGACCTGCAGGTCGCAGTGCTGGATGGATTAGGGCTGATGGGTGCAAATGGTCAGATTTGGTCATCCGGTTATCAGAGCAGTTGACTCACCTCAAACAAACTCATCTGTCTTGATTTTGACAGTTATGCCCTGGAGCAAATGTCACATGCTTTTGAAGATGTAATTGTAGGGTGCGAATGTTCTGGAAGTCTTGATCTAGGCACCTGTATATCTTGTCAGAATACTTTTATGTGATAAGGACACATGAGCTGTCTGAAAGTCCTGGACAAGATTCTGAAATCCCAAGGTTTGAGAGATGGTGAAGATGGTTTGCGTAACCTTGGAAAAGCAGTTAGGAATCACAAGAAGTTATCAAGGGTTAAGGAAGGAGCACATCTTGTTCAGCTGACCTCATTCCCTTTTTTTGTGTTAGAGTGTTTCTCCTAATTTCAGCAAGGCATTTGAAAAGCCTCTTGGGATAACCTTAGACTCAAGGCAGAGGGCTTTGGACTGGATGAGTTATTTGTGGAAAAATATGATGAGAGTATTGTTAATGAAGCATTCTTAAGCCAGAGGTAGCTTTCTAGAACTACAAGGTCCTATTCTTGATCCCTTGCTGTTAACATTTCCTTTAATCAGTGACAGAGGAAGAAATATGTAGGTGACATGAAGATGGGAGGGATAATGGATATGTTGGATGAAAGAATTCAGATCCAAATTGATTAGTTCAGGCCTGAAAAAAAAATGAATGGAATTTATCAAAATGATGGTTAATAGGGTTATATGCAAGGTTTTATCCTTGCATTAAAAGAGTGAAACAACTGCTCAAGTGCACGGATGGGGAGGTTTGGCCGACTCATATTTCAGAAGAAATTAAGTGTCAAGTGCAGTAAGTGTCTGGTTGCGTGAATAGAACTATGGGACCCGTGGTGATAGAGAGTCCTCTCTGTCGCAACTAGAATGAGGTAACTCGTTTCAAGCACGAAACTGGCATAAAACAAAAGCAGAGAGTGTGCAGTTTGGGAAAAAACATGGAACCTTCTAAATCTTCCACTAAGAGGTCTCCATGTGCACTGGAGAATGTGATCAGTCTTTCTGAGACTCCGTTTACTCCTCAGTTAAATGGAACAATAAGAAAGACCTGGTCAGTTTGATGAGCACTGTGTAATCTTTGCCATTGCTAGGGCCCAGGACCTTCTTCAGACTTGGTGCACAGCAGATTTTGGATCTCTTTTTGTTGTCCCTGTTAATGGGGTGAACAAATTCATGTCAAGTGCAGATTTGCAGTCTGTAGGAGAGGAGATCTGTGAGCACAGGAGAGGTAGGTGTGTGACCTGCCAGATGTCACCCAGTGAGATTTATGTGGATTATCTCATTTACCCTTCTGAATTGTCCGGTGGACTTGGTGCTGTCGTTGTTGGCATCTTCCAGGTGAGAAACTGAGGCTCAGGGGAGCTGTGAATCTCCATAGCTAGTTGGGAAACAGCTAGCACTTGACTCTTCTCTCTCTGCACCACCATATTGCATCTCTTGCATTTGGGAAGGATCTTGAGAACTGGCAGGGTGTTGGGGAAGGCACTGGTGTGGAGTATGGAGATGTGCATGCAGTGGACTCCCAGAGATGTCAAGTGACTGCTGAGCCTTCCTACTCTCCCTCCTCTGCTCCCTCCCCAGCGCTCATCCCTTTCCAGATGAAGAGAAGTAGCTACAAGCATAATCTTCCACTCTCTGCGTGACCTGGACCAAGGGATCCCGGGTGAGTTGTTTGTGGAGTGCACTGATCCTCTCTGGAAGTGCAGGGACGTGTGAGTGAACGCGTTCCCGGGGTGGCCAGAGGCTGCCTGGCTGTTGGGTGCCATTGCCCTCCCCAGTTCGCTTGGTCTGCCTCCCACTGATGCCTCTGCCTGGTGAGGAGCCCCAGGAGGGGTGTTGGAGAAAGACTGCCACCTTGATGACATGCACCATGACTTCACTGGGAGAGGGGCGTGATCCTTGGGAATATCACGGTGACCTCTTCGGAGAGTTTCCTTGGGTGCCGGTCGGGTGCAGTGGTGTCCATGGCTGTGAGTTCTTCAGTCTGTTTTTCACTTGCTGAGCTGTGTCCGTCTGGGAGAAAGGTTGGCACTCAGGTCTAATTCGAAATCATCTCTGCCTTTGGAGATGCTCGTAGCAAAAGCTGCCTCATGCTTGGCTCTCTGCACATGCTGATGCCCCCTTCAGCTTCCTTGGGAACCTCAGTTTCCCTGTTTGCTTCACCTACACTCCACGCTCTAGGACAGTGATGTCATCACGTCCTTTCAGAGCTTTCAGTGACATAACCTGCTGTGGTACATGTGCCATGGGGTCATCACCACTGCTCTATGCTCCACTGTGATGTGGTCCACGTCCTTTGACTTCTGGTTAGCCCTGTAGGATGCCTGCTCCATTGATCTGCCAAGCTTATTAAGCCCGAGCGGATTTACTGGACTTGAATAATTAATTGCAGGGCAGGGACACTGGTTTTTGCCTTGAGCACATCCCAAAGCTCAATACATGCTGTTGAGTGAATGAATGAATGCTGCTTGGTACCATCTTACGCCTCATCCCTGCGGTTGTTTCATGTGAGTGACTTATCGATTGGTGCCTTCAAGCGGTGGGCTCCACAGTTTAGGAAGTCAGCGGTCTGGACTCAGATTGCTGCCCTTCCAGCAACTTGAGACATGAGTTAAAGTCTTGGAACCTTCATTTCTTCAACACTGAGGAATATCCCATAGGGTTATTGGGAGGACTGCGTGAGATTAGGGACACGACGCTCTTACTAATCACAGCAGGCTCAGGAGATGGTCGTAGCTTAGTGCGACATCAGGAGGAGAGGAGCATCCTTGTGTTACCACTGCTGACTTGATGTTTAATTAGAGCCCCCCTTCAATCTGTCTTGGGTGCGATTGGGTAAGAAGAACCACAGAGTATACAAAGAAGGAAGGCAGGCTCGGCAAACGGGCCAGACGCCTTTGATGAACGCAGACTGTGTGAGCTCAGAGGCTTAATTGCAGCTGTTTTAGGTATAAAGGGAGAAACAAATATGAAGTCAGGGTCATTGTTCCCTCAGTGTTCTCTGTGCTCTCTGGACAGGATGTTCCCAGACTGTGGTGCCTGTATTTGAAAAGCCAGTCACTCTAGGACAGCACCGCTTTTAAAGATCATAATAGATGATGATGAGAGAGGAACGCTCAGAGCCAGGCTGTGCCGCAGGAAGGAAAAATGCCAAACACCAAGTGCCTCTGGTGTCCCCCGGAGGGACGGAGGCGATATCAAATTGCTGGAAAGATCATCTCAGCTGCCTTGGCCGGGGTCGGCCTCTGTTCTCGCTTGCGTGCATGGTAGAGACACGGCTGTTTAAAAGCCTGTATTCTGGGCTAAAGTGGCTCATATGGAGAGCAGAGGTATCTCATGGCTGCCCTGAAAAGCAGAGCCAGGCTGCCTAGAGGGGCCGGGAAGGTAGCAGATCCCAGCAGCACTCCAACTACTACAGAGGCTGTTTAGCCGGGCTTCTGTGTGGCCTTCTCAGCCCGGCCTGATGTATCTAGCAGGCTGGCAGGTGGGAGGCGGGAGAAGGCTGGGGGGCCTCGACCCAGGCAAGCCCAGTCCTCAGGGGAGCAGAAAGGCCGTGCTCAGTCCTGTTCCTGGGCTCGGGTGTCTGAATATCAAGGTCTGAGCAGGGAGCAGACAGTAGAGGAGGAGCCCAGAGCCAGGGTGGGAGGAAGTCGGGCTCCAGTCAGCCTGCAGTAAATAGACTGATTAATCAGGAATGGATTCAGTTTCCCTACAAGAACTGCTGTGCATTGTCACGGGCACCAGCCAGAGAATAGCAGCAAACCTTGGACTTGCAGACCGTGCATGCTGTGGAAACTGTTTTGTATCCATGAGCTGCTCTGGTGCTCCTTGAAACACAGAGAGGTGGAGAGGATGAGCTCTGCTCCCTCTCAGCAGAGGCGCCGAGCAGAGGGCCCAGGGCCCTACACCAGATCACCATGCTAGACCCCAGAGTTGGACCTAATGTCCATCCTGATGGCTGTAATTTGTTCATTTGCTCATGCATTCGTCAAATCTTTTGAGTGCTTTTTGCACCAAGGATTGAGTTAGGTTTAAGAACTGAAGGGAACCAAGATTTGTCTTTGAAACAATCCCCAAAGCTTATATACTTAAATAATGCAGTTTCAAGATGACGTTTTTTTCCTTCTAGGAAGCACCAGGCTTGGTATTTGGCTGTGATGCCCTTGTTTTTATCCTCAGTCCTTAGCAAGAGTCCCCTTGTTAAGCAGACCTACAAAGCTTTCCCTAATTATGTGGGGCCACTCTTTCGTCAGCATCTTCTTGGAACCTGGAGACCAGGGCTGTGAAGTACCCCAATGATGCCTAGTTTAATGCGTGTCTATTCCTGGATGCATGGTGACCTTCTTCAGGGTCACGGTGTCCCACTTATCTTGGCAGCCTGCCCTCACACAATGGTAGGCAGTCCCCATACAATAATTGGACCGAGTTAGTTGAAATATTATTTTTAAGTTTTTTGTGCCTCTGGGCTGGTGTGAATATGTAGACATGTATGTGAGATTGAGTTGATCTAAAATGTAAACAGAATTTGCCTGCTTTTGCAGTTTGTTTTTGAGGGTTCTAGAAAGACCTGTTCCCTAGAAATCTATTCCATTTCCTAGTCTGCTATTCTCTAATTTTTATCATTAGAAATGTACTTCTTTATCATGAGGTCTTTATCACATCTGCTGTTCTGTGTACCTTAGTCAGTATGCTGTTCTTTTAGGTAGGAGAGAAATTACAGTAGTAGAGGTGAAGGCTGAAAAGGGCAGGGGCTGTGAGAGCAGTGGAAGAAGCTCAGGTGTCAGTGACAAGTTCTTTTTCTGTAATTGGCCATTAGAGGACTTTGGTTCAGTCCTCCCAAGAAAACAGGAACAGCATCAGGGGTAGGGCATGCGTTTCTCCCACAGAAACAATGACTGAGCCCAGGGGCACAGATGACACATGCCAGTGTGCAGAGGACCTTGGGAAGGGGTTTTCAGGCTGTGCTTGCTCTGTCTGTGGTAGCAGCCTCATGCCGGCTTAAGGACGTTGGAACCATCCCATGAAGAAAGGTCACCGGGAGCTTACACGTGGACAGAGACACTCACCATGAAACCCCTCCCCAAGCCGGTACTGATGCTGCCCTCCTTGGACAGGGAAGACACTCTGCAGAGGGCTGTGCCTCTGCACGCTTTGGCTGGAGCCGGCCACACCTGGGCAGCGGCACTGGCTAGCCTTGTGACCTTAGAATGATTTAACCCCCTCAATCACCAGGAATGAAAATAACGGTCATGGCAGCATTAAATGAGTGATATGCATGCAGAGCCTCTTACCCACTTGTGTACCCGGCAAAGTTTTGTCTTCCTTTAAAACTCTATTTTGGCAGCTAATTTTTAGATATCTACACTTTAAGGTATTTAGTATAGAAGTTCTTTCCCCCAAAGGGGTGGAGTATAAATTCAAGAGTTGGAGAAGAAGGACAGGAAAGCGAAGGCAGCTGTCAGGGAAGGCTGCCCCCCCCCCCCCCGCGGATTCCCTTTTGCACGGTTCTGCTGCTGGTGAACATGGCGGGCGGGTGCCTGGCTGCTCCCAGGAAGCAGAACCATTGCATTGTTCTGGGCACTTATGCCAGCCATTCAGGGCTCTCAAAAAATTGGCTTAGGAAATAGTTTAAAGTTATTACTTGGGATTCAGAAAACTCCAGGTGGCTTTTGAGAGCTGCCCCCAGATGCAGTCAGTGATGCGTCCTTAGCTGTTCACTTCAGGACTTTCATTATTTTTCATGTTTATTTCTGGCTGGAGCCAGAACTGGGTATTCATGAGCTCTCAGTGTCTGCTTTTTTTCCTCCTCCTCCTCCTTCTTCTTCTTCTTCTTCTTCTTTTTTTTTTTTTAACCAATCCTTTTGTTTCTTTGAGAGACAAAGAAGCTTGCTCCCTGGTCTCCTCCGCCCCACCTTAGGGTTCAAGGAAGCTGGCCCTGGTAATTGTAAATTACCTATGAAAAAGACAAAGCCCCTGGCTCCTTTCCTGGTGGAAGCTTGGAGATGAGCGCTGATAGTGGAAATTAATGAAAGCTGCCACTGAGCTTCTGGCCTGTTGGTGGCCGCTGAGATGAAAAGACTGCAATTGAAGTCGGCTTTGGGGATGAGCATTCCGATAAGGATTTGTGTTCAGGATCCAGTTATTACACATGCCGTGGGCCAGCCGGCCGCAGGTTTCTTAGAACTGATTCTTATTTGCTCGCTAATAACCCATCTGCTTTTATTTCAAAATGTGACCTCTTTCCTGCTCATCTGACCGCCTTCCTCCCCCAAGAAAACACCAGCCCTCCAAATACAATACAGCCATAGCCCAAGGTGAAGTCGAATGTCCCAATCTCCTTTCTTCTTCTTTTTAGTGGCAGAATGAGACTCAGATGAGCTCATTTTCTTTCATCTCTACTCATCCCCTTGGGCCGATGTTAAACAGCTGTCACACTTGGGCTGCCCGGGAATCCACTTATGGAACACACCAGCCAGCCTTCTTAATTGTCCTCCTGCTACTGGACTGAATTTGTCTTCCTAATTTTGGAGTGCTTGGCTTCCTGGGTCTCAGGCCTCTGAGTGTCATCCTGGAATTTGACCAGCTGTTTGCCTTGGCCACTCCTTCTTGGGACCCTATTGGATGGCACCCTGATGGCTACAGGAGAACGGTGAGCTGGTCAAATCCAAGTGGTTTCTGTTCAAATGGGAGGAAAAGAAGTTTTCTCCTTAAGTTCCTGGTGTATACCTGAGAGAAATAAACACCCATGGTACGCATTTTCTCCCCCTGGCTCTCATGCTGTATGCATGCATTTTGTTGCACAGGAGGACTGCGTTTTAGAAGGCACGGTGACATGTTATTATTCTGTTAACATTTAGAAATATATTTTAATCGACACTGATGAATTTAACCTTCATGGTTTTGGATGTCATTGTCAGTATCTCCAAAAATCTGTGGTATGGCAGTCATTTCTTAACTACCTTGATAATTTTGGAGTTGATTCAATTAGTTTTTTTTTGAGGGGAGTGAGTCCTTTTGAAGTCTATTTGCCTTTGCACTTGGAAGGTGAACTTTTTCTTTTCCTTTCAAAATATTTCAGTCCCTGAATCCTTTGTCTTCTTCCATGGGAAACTGGGTTGGGTTATTTGTCATTTTCATGGCTTGATAGCTCACATTTTGATTGTATGGCTTTTTCTTTGTCTACGACTCACACAGATATCCATAACATCTTATCCTAACCCTACTCAGACAGTCCGCACAACGGGGTCACCATTCATTCTGAAGCAGCATTTCCTGGTCGTAGCCTCTTTGAAACACCTGGTGGTATCAGAAATCAGGGATAGACAAGATAGTTGTTTTGTACTCTTTCCTTTTGGACAGTTTACATGTGAAGACTGTGGCTGCATTGCGGAGTCTGTTGCTTTTTTGTGACAGATCTTCATGGATTCAATACCCTCCCTCTGTCCTGCAATCCAGGCACAGAGAACTGAGGGAAAGGGCTCAGAGACTCTATTTCAGGGTGACTCTCAGAGGTGTAGACAACTGAAATGGCTTCAGTTCACAGTCTAGGAAAACACTTTCTGCAAATTGGAGTCCATGATTTAAAACTGATGGAAACCATAACTTCCCCTGAGACTTACAGCCCAGCATCTAAGGTCTATAAAAGGCAAGTCTGCAGACACCGACGGACTCTTCTGCCTCTGCCTGTCAGCAAGAAGAGAAGACAGAGAAACCCAGGACACAAGTGCCTGGGATGAATGTCTCAAGGTTCTCTGGTGTTCTCTTTTGGTCATGCAGACCTCTGCCACTCTGTAAGTCATTAGAAAAGATGAGGAAGCCATTGGCTGTGGTTGGATCCAGACCCTCACACACTCACCCTTCAGGGCTTGTGTTCAGCCCAGGCGTAATCATACAATCAGAGCTACCAGCTGCTGTCAGGGCCATGTTAATCTTGGTTCTCTATGTTTGGATGGTGAGGATGAACGGAAAGACTATTTTGATTCTGTTCTGCCAAATGTCTGAGCCAAGGAGAAGCAGAAGTCATGTTTTTGCCTCCTGAGGGCATCCGCAGTCACCCAGAGCAGAGGCCCCCCCAGCATTTTTTCTATTGGCCCCATTCTCACTTTCCCTTCTCCACACATCAGCTAAGATAGCAGATCCACTCCTGTGCAGAGATGTTCACTCCCCAATTAACCCTGATTCCCACGTGTGACCATGTGTGTAGACAGCAACGCGGCTCAGATGCAGTATAGAGGTAGGAACCTTGCAGTCCAGGAAGATGGAGTTACCTCACGAACTCCAGGAATTTCTTGGACTGGTCAGCTCTTGTCCTGTGTTGCTAATGGGGGATTAATGAAATCTTAATCATAGTGTAGGAACCTTCTTTTTGTAGATAAACTCAGCCTAGGGGATTTCAGAAAGAACAGTTCTCTGCCTAGGGGGGCCAAGTGAAGGCGGAGTGGAAGCAGAATGGATGCCCCTTGGATACACAATTGTTTTTCTTAATTTTTATGATGAGATTATCATTTTTCTCATAGTCTACAGAAAGAGCAGTGGGAACCAGGAAGGGGTAGCCTGTGCCTCATAGAAGGGTCTTGTGTTTGCAGGGCTGTGCGTGTGGAAAGAGAGTGCTGCATCTGAGGGAAGCAAGCAAGTGACTGGGTGTCTTTTTCATCTGACTGCATCCCTGGACCAGTGGATGGGGTGAGGGCACCTGAAGAGATGAGGGTCTGGAGGGAAAAGGGACACTGTGTGTGGATAGGAGAAGGGAGTACACTTGTGTTGACTCTGGTATTCTGACTTGTGCATTTCTGATTTATTAGCCATATACCTTCCGTTTATTCTGGGTTGGTTTTCCTTCCTAGTTTTTCAAGTATTCTTCTTTGTCATTTTCTGTTTCCAGACCTTCCTTCTTATCTTTCCCTTGGGACAGGGCTTCTAGTGATCCATTTTCTTCCACTTTTGAATGTTTTGCTTTATTCTTTCACTCCCAAAGGATATTTTTGCTGGGTGTAAAATTTTGATTGTCGGTGTTTTTCTTTCAGCCCTTGAAAGCTGTGTGTCTTTCTCACCTCCCTGGTTTCTCATGAGAAATTCTCTGTCGTTCAAACTTTTTTTAAACCTATATGTAAAGCAGTGTTCTCTTCTTGCAGCTTTAAGGATTTTATCACTGGGATTCAGAAGTTTATTGGGTATAAGGTGTGGGTCTTTTGGGGCTCATCAACTGTGTAATTGGCCAGTCTTGCTAAATTTTAGGTTCATATCTTTGGCCAAATTTTATTTTAGTTATTATTTCTTAGCCCCATGCTCTTTTCTTTCTCTTTTTAGGTCCTTTAGAACATTGTTGTTATGTCTTTTTTTATTTCCATGGGTTCTTGATTCTCTAATCAGATTTTTAGTCTCTTTACTCTCTGCTGTTCAGAAAAATACTTCGTTTTTATGTCTTCACATTCATTCTTCTTTTCTTCCTAGTCCATGTGTGTGGGCTGGGGATTTAGCTCAGTGGCTTAAGCGCCTGCCTGGCAAGTGCAAGGTCGTGAGTTCGATCCCCAGTACCAAAAAAAAAAAAAAAAAAGCCTGCCTAGTCCATGTGTGGTTCAACCTTAGAGTTTTTAATTTCAGTTATTTTGTCAGTTCTACAGTCTCCATCTGGCTGTCTTTTATATTTCCTACTGTTTTGCTGAGACTCTTTTTTTTCTCACTTTCCCTTCTCCACAGGGGTATCCATATGCACCGAAGCATTTTCATGATGGTTTCTTTAAAGTCCTTGTCAAATAATTCCAATCTCTGTGTCATCTCAGAGTGGGTATGTGTTGTCTTTTCTCATCGAAGATGCGATTTTCCTTGTTCTTTAATGAGTAGGGTGTGTGTGGGGGGGGCGTGTGCTCCCATGTGCAAGTGCGTGTGCATGAGTGTATTTAATTGAGTTTGGTCATTGTGGTAGTGTGTTGTACAACTTTGAGTTTCGTGTGGGTTTTCAGTATTAGCAGACCCCGTGTGACTTCATGCTGATGGGCACGGAAGAGAGAAATACCTCCTCACTGTCTCCTTGTTGCTGCCAGGTGGGGTTAGAAGCCCAGACTCCTTTATCATTGCTGGAAAAACCATACCTTTTTGAATTTAGCTAGAAAACTGTTTCCTGGTCACTTTAGCAGAGGAGATGTGTAAGGCATTGTGTTTGTAATTTCTGTGGTGCTGGATGACAAGGCGTAACCACAGTGATATGTTTAGTGGAAGCCAGATGGTCAATACGGAGGGTGAAATTCTGGGAACTGTGACTAGATCCATGGATTTGAGAGTGCAAGGATCCATGGAAAATCTGTGTCCATTTTAGTCTGACACTGATCCCCAGGGAGCTTGGTGAGAGGATTGTGGCAGTGGGTAGTGACTGTACTCGCTGTGCGGTGGAGAGTGCTAACGTGAGTCCAGCACTGGCTCGCTGGACGCATGCTCATGTCTGGAGCAAGGGACTTGAGCACTTTGGGAGCAGAGCCTGGGGCTTTGCATATTAGTGTTCCTGCTTGGCTTGGGACCACCCAGCAGCCATCTGGATTTTTTGATTACTGAACTAGACAGACACAGGAGTTGTAGCTCACTGAGTGTAGAGAGATGTATTATAAGCTCAAGAATGCTTGATGCTGAGTCTCTGGGATGGAATGGGGCTCCTGTTCTGCTTTCAGGCTTGGGGGTGAGAATACAGAAAGGCTGCAAGGAAACAGGGAGGACCCTGATTATTTTTTCTTGCTTCATGTTTCAGGAATACGCTGTGTGTAATATCTAAATATAATTGTTGCTAAGACTTTAAATCCATTCTGTGCAAAGGGTGTGTGTACAGAATGGAAGGAGTTTTTACATTTATTGCCTTTTCAAGAATTCATGATGACACCGTAAGATGGGGAGAACCTCTGTTGCTATTTCATTTATTGAGGATGAAGCCGGAACTCAGAGAGATTAGATGATACCCTCGGTAGCGTCAGAATTGAAACAGGGTCTTCAGACTTAAAGTCTAGAGCTTCCGAGAGATTTGCTAAGTGTCAGAGTGGCGGCAGCTTCCTGTAAGCACTGGTGTTTTCTCTTCAGTATCTGCGTCTGTAAGCAGAGCCTCCGTGGGCTGGCTGCCTTAATGGCAGGGATGGAGTTACTCCCAGGTTTTCACGTCTTGGGAAGCACTGTTGCTCCTGCGCGTTGCTGTCAGTCACCTAGGAACATGTATTAAGTCTCCACTGCCGTCTACGCTGGCGGCTGACTTGGGAAATGTAAGTTTTTGTTCAGACCGACTTTGCACTCCAGGGTCTCGTAGTCTGGTGTGTGAGGCCAAGTTTAACATCTGCGCGGTGAGACAGAAGGTGAGATGGGAGATGTGCTGAGAGGCATTCTCCTTGTGCTCTTGGGTCGGCTGGGTAATTGTAGAGATGAGGGAGGTAAGTTTCTGGGTGCCCTCTCATGGTGCCCAAGATGTCCTCCCTAACCAGTGGGTGTCACTGCCCTACCCTCTAGATGGGCCTGTAGGCTGAATTCTTTTTTCGCATGTACATGCCTAAGTCCTCTTGTGAAATAGAATGTGCTTTTGGTTTGTTCTAGAAGCTGGGACTGAGAACACAGGAACTTCCCGGTCTGCACAGCTGTTGGAAGCATGGTTAGGAGCAGGAAAATTAAAAGCACCCCTTCAGCAAGGCCTCTGTGAAAAGACTGGGGCAACCAAAGGATCACAGTGTACACTTCTCATTAGTGGTGGTGAGGATGATGATTCTAATGGAAGGCAACTCTTGTGATGCTTTTGCGTTCACCCAGTTTGTCATATTGTTTGACACTGACAACACTGCAGGGTGGATATTATGTCCATTCTGTAGGTGAAAGCTACACCTCTCTGAAGCTCCGTGGGTCTACCCATGATGGTTGGGGGAAAGTCACAGCCACCTTCTCACCCAGAGCCCTTCTTTCCCCGCTTTACTCTGCTCTCTACATTGTATCCTCCGAAATGGCCAATTAAAACACAGTCACCACCACCAAAACTAAAACCAGAAATGCATAGGCTTAGAAAACCCTGGTGTTCAGCCTTTTCCTCCCCATTCTGCACCCTTTGTCATGCTGGGCTGGCTTGGGTGCTATTTCCGGCAGGACAGTCTGCTGCCTGTCTATTCGTGATAGTAATTTTTCTAATAATGGTGCAGTGATAGTGTAATAATAGTGATTATTATTAATTATAATATGTATTTAAAATTAAACATGCTTCCTGTGTCAGGAAGAGCAGATTATTTGCTTTCTCTTTTATAACCCTCAGAACAATCCTGTGAGAACATGTTATTAGTTCTCTTGTTTCAGATGAAGGATCTGAAGGACAGAGTCAAGTAACACACTTGAAATAACACAGTAAGAGGCAGAGCCAGGATTTGAACCAAGGTCTGACTCATTTAGGAGTACTTTTTTCTTACTTGTTTTCTCCCACACAAAGGCTGGGTTTGTAGAATCTGGACTCCGTGCACTGCCCAGAATGTACTATGAACACAGGGACATGAAAGACAGGCTGAGGCTTCTCCCTGGGGTTGCCCTCCTGCATCTGGCTTCTCTGGGGTGCTGCTTCGGTGTAGCATACTGGGACCCACTTTAGGCTGTGCTGGCTAGGACGTGGGCAGTGCGTTAAAACCCAAGGCTTCCTGTTCATTTCCAGTCCTTAATCAATGGCAAATTGCAACGGAATTGATATATGCATATGACATGCACATTAATTCTGAATGTGCTCATTGTAATTAGTGCTATTACAATAAATACCAAAGGAATCAGGGAATGATTAGCTACACTTAGTATTTGTTATGGTTTGTTTAAAAAAGTTAAACACAGAATTGGTGGAGGTTTTAGGAGATACGCTCCATTTTCATGGTGAACGTGGCTGCGAGCCTTGGGTCTCTGTAGGTTGAGAGGTTTTGAGGGGGTTTCCCACACCAGGTTTTACAGGAAATTGAGTTAATAAGACTATCATACTCAATTAATGATGAGGCTTTTCTTTCTTAATTATTCGTATCTCACAGCTGTTCTCTGCTCTCACACCTACATTAGAAAAAAATTACCAACTAAAATTAAATAATAGAAAATAAAATAGAAGAGATGGAAAAGTAAGTCCCAGAAGACATTAATGGTGAAGTGTTTTGAGGTACGTTTAAAGACACTGTTTGAGGTACGAACGACATATGAAAAGCTGCACACACTTAATGCATGTGAAATATTTAATGACACATATGGTGAAGGGTCTGCGGTCCTGAGACCATCTCGGAGTCTATGCCTGTGACACATCCACCACCTCCAAAGTTTCCTGCTGCTGCCTTTATTTCCTGAATTATTATTTTATGATAGGAACACTTAATATGAGATATGCCATCTTAACAAATTTCAAGGATACACTGAAGTGTTATTCAGCATAGACACATCGTGAGCAGTAGATCGACAGGATTTCCTTCTCTGATTGGAATTTTTATCTTTGGACTTGACACCTCCCTCTGTTCTCCTTCTCTCTGTTCCTCACAACCAACATTCTCCTGTACGCGTTGGGCTATTTTAGATTCAACGTGTGAGTGAGATCAGATAATATTTGTCGCTCTGTGTCTGGCTTATTTCACTCAGCATAAAGTCCCCCAGGTTCATTCATGCTATTGCAGATTTCAGGATTTTTAAAAAATTCCTTTTCGAAAGCTGAATAATCATCTTCTGTGTATGCGTATGACACATTATACATGCATCGCTTAATGAACATTTTGGTAGCATCCATGCCGAAAGGATTTGTGTGTTCTTTTAAAAGACATGTTGCATCAGCTCAGGGATATAATCATATTTTTTGACAGTTACTGTGTTCTGACACCTTCACTTACATGATCCTTATTTAATCTTGAGAATGATTCTGAAGCAAGTAGTAAAATAAAGAGGCTCTGGCTTAAAAAAAACGCTTATTTGTTCAATCACAGACCTACTGAGTGGGAACAAGGATTCCCTTCTGATATTGGGTGAATTTAAATCTGAGCTTGCCCACCAAGAGTGGTATGCTTTCCCCTCAGATACTGAAAGTATAAAGTGAAGCAGCCAGGGTTCTGGCTGTGGTTTCCAGGGCGTTCACTGGGCTGTCTTGTGGGTTAGTCTGAAGCCCTTATCTGATTAGCTTCCTCCAAAAATAGAGTTGGTAGTTAGGAGGCAGGAGGAGACAGAGGATTGGTTTAGGACCACTTCAGCGGATCTGCTGCCCAACGTGTTTGCCCTACTGTGACTGTTGTTTTCAGAGGCCAGGCTTCTGAGAGTTAATGGGCCGTACTGAAGAGTCCATTCAGCAAATGTGTATTGAGCTTCTCTCTTTGTTGTGAATGTGTCCCAGCCCTAGTGAGACAAATGAACAGAGCATGTGCGGATAGTTTGTATTTGTGGAGGAGACATACAGATGCTTCCTAAGCTCTATTAGAAGATGTGTGGACTTCCTCACTGAGGGTTGCTAACCTGACCTGTAGCCCAGGTATCCTGAAGATCACTGGGTGCCTACTTGGTTCAAGGTCCTGTCCTGTATGCTGACTGTGTTCTGTGACCCTGGGTTCTGCAAGAGAGGCTATGTTAGGGCTGTTCTTAGTACCTAACACTTAGGCCAGTGACGGCAGTCCTTTGAGAGCTTTCCATGATAACAAACAGCCAGCTGTGGCACGTGTGCCATAGTTTTGCCATCTCTGGCCTGGGAAGATCCTTGATGTGGAATATGCTTCCTTGAATGTTTGCTGAAGGAATAAACAAGCACATATGGAAAATGGAAAACGATTCCCAGAAGACATCTTCTCTCTGGCCTTGCACTTCCATACCACATGTGCCAGCATGTGGGGTACAGCTTCCAGGCAGCCCCAGCTTCACGCTGCCAGGAGCACTGATTGGAAGCTTGGATCTGGTGCTCCCTGACCGAGAAACCTCATTTCCCAGTGATTGAGTCTCCTCTTCTTTAAAGATGGTCGGTAATAGCACAGCATCACATGGCAAATAACGATGAGCCAGTGTTCCTAAAGGCCTTTGGAGAAGTAGCTCCATGTACTCCGCACTTAGTTTGTATGAAGTCTTGGTTAATCTTCTCAGAAAAATTTCTTTTGGTAAGTTCTAGCTTCCTCTGATTTCTAGTCAGATTCTAAAGTCCATTCTCTCTTGTAGACCTTTATGATATATTTTGATGAAATATTTCTATAATCTTTTTCTTAAAGAAACTTACTGAATCTTATCTCATTTTTTCTAATGAATAATGAACTATTTGGTCTTGTTTGGGTTTGTACTGGCCAAGGAATGTATATCCATGGGAAAGGCCAGGCAATGAAATGAAAATTCTTTTGGTTTTTCTCAGTGTATATAGTTCAGGTTCTTCTACTTTTTCCTTCTCTTACACAATTAAAAATAACAGGATCCAGATCTCCACCAGTAGTGTAATCAGATTCCCCAGAGAGAAAGCCACTTTTGCAAACTGTGATCAGAGGCCCACCATTAATCCATTTTACTGTGGCCACAGGACAGGGTCATCAACCAGAACCTGGCTCTGAGGATGGAGAGGTGACCTGGTACAACCTGCTATGCATCTCCTGCAGCTGTTCTTCGTGTGGCCTGGAGAGCTGTGGGTTTACTTTTTGTTTTCCAACTCTGAGGATACCGTTGTTTAGTTAGGCACGGGTATTGAGCATTTACATATTTCCGTCTGTACAATTTACAGGACGTGCAAGTGTGCGCACACACACAGCGGTCACAGAGAAGTGTACTTCAGGGACCAGCTCCTCAGGAGGTTGCATTGCAAAGCCAGAACCAGCCGAAAGAGTGGCTTTATCAATTTGACATGACCGTGACTTCTGCACCAGCTGTTTTCCTAGTTCCTTTGCTCTTGCAGTGATCATGTCTTTCAAATTCATGTTTCCGTCTTCTTAATTCAAGCTCTTAAAAATTGGGAGTCCTTGGGCTCAAATATTCAATATTATGGGTGTATTTTAAATAGAAGCATGTGAAATGCTTTTGAGTCCAGCAAGTACTTATTGTACATCAGTAACTGCACAATTTATCATTTCCTCATTGAATCAGCCCCCAAAGAAGGCACTAGAATTATCCATACATCCTAAAAGAAGGAAATGCATTTTGGAAACAGGACGTGACTATTTCAAGAATAGACACAACTAGTATGAACGGAATAAGTTAAAGTGAGAAAGTTAATATGAATTTGAACTCTGCTAACTGCCAACCCTGGGATCCTCACTGCTATGCTATCCTTCCTTTCACTTTTAATGTGTCTTAGAAAATTACCTTGCTCATGTTCATGTTATCTAATTTTTTATTTTATTTCTCTGACTGTCTTATGGAAAGAGTTCAATTTTTTAAAGTGATCATCTCACTGGTATTTTGTGAGCTTGTGCTGTAAAATTATAAATCCCAGGCAAAACAATGAACATAAATACTATTCTTTGAAAATCAACAAGTGATAAACACTGAGTTATTAAGCGATGATATAATTTAATTGTATCTTGATCAGTACCAGATGCAATTTTAAGGAATATGCTTGGGAATGCGTTCCATAAAATACAAGCTAGTGAGGGTGATGAACTAAAAGGAGAGAGTTGAAAGACAACATTTTATATTATTTTGTAGTCGAAAAATAATTCTGAGGCAAACACGAGGTTTTTAATAAATATTTGGAGCAGGGGTATCAAGGAGATTACTTTAGCATAGTGAATGGTGGGCAGAGCGCCTTACTTCTCGCTCTCGTTTGGTCTTCTGTGCCAAGGAAAATGATCCTCAGGCCAAACAGGATGGGATGAGCACGTGACAAGGAACATGAATGAATGGGGAAAGCCATGTAAGGTGTGTAAAGGCAGTTCCTGAGAGATGACTCCTGGCTCTGAGGATCTCCTGGAGTGAGACAGACACATGCCGGATGAACATGGCTCTGAAACAGTGGGTTTGGAAATAAGTGGGCAGGATTTTAGAAGGGGACATTAAAGTACCAAGGAAGAGGAGTGACGATCATGGGGAAGCAGTGAGGTTTTGGGGCAAGAATTCGTACTAGTATAATTCTTGCTGCTTTGGTAAGGATCACGAATTTATTGTGACCAAAAAATAGTAAGCTGAGAGGACCTTAGCAACACATCGGAAAACTTCCTGTTGGTATCTTTGTGCTCTGTTAAAATGTGCTTAAGGGAAACTGTATAGATGAGTAACTAGTCGGATGATTAAACTTCAGAGGTTCCATGTTTGAATGGGAACTTGTAGATAGAGTGCCAGCCGTGGGCCCAAAGGCCCTGTCCTTGGTCCTGCCTGTTACTCTATCCTTAGATTGGGAAGATACTGATGGTGAATTCATCCTATGTGCAAATAATACAAAGATAGGAAAGACGCTGACTACTGAGATAGAGACAGGATATAGAATGATATTTATAGAGGAGTTCTGGGCCAAGTCTAACAGAACTAAATGTAACACGACTAAATGTAAAGTTCTACAAATTTCAAAATTAAACTGTACAAAATAGGCTGAGGGAGATGTTTCAGAGACTTAGTAGTAGGAGTAAAATATTATTGGGAGACGGTAAGCTTAAGGTGCACTGTGCATCAGGTCTGTGATGTGAGCACCAGCGCTCACAAAACCTTAATCGGTGTTAATAGTTACATAGTCCAGAGTAAGAATGGAATCATTTCTCTGTGGCATGCACTCTTTAATTTGAAATACTGTATTTCTAATAATTTAATTTGGAATATGTTTTCTGCTTTAGTGAATACGTAGTAGGATGTGGATAAATTGAGAGACACATAAGAGAGAACTCCATGGCAAGAAAGAGAAGGCAAAGAAAGAACCTGCTGGCAGCCTTTAGCTATTGCAAAGAATGTCAAGGACAAGAAGTCTTAGGGTTGCTTACAGTAGGAACACAGTCCAGAGCTGGTGCTAACACACATCAGCCACAAGGAGACAGATTGGGGGTAAAAGTAAGATGACCTCCCCATTAATTACTGGGGAATTCTGCAAGGGAGGAGGAGGGCGCCGAGGAGTGACAGTGATTCTCACCGCCCTATGTGACATGTGCCAGCCTGGAATCCAGGAGAGGAGGTAGGAGGCAGTTGCTGTTGTCCAGTTGAAACACAACTAGGCAGCTGATTGGGTGTAAGAGTTAAGGAGACTCCAGGATGGGTCCGTGACTCCACAGCACCTGCACAGATGGGGTGATGGCTGTCCTTGGTTGTGCGCTGGGGTAGATCATTGAATGGCTGTGTCTTTACCTTCTTCAGCTGTGAAGCGAGAGGCTTCCTTTCCTTCAGGGCCTTCTGTGATGAAACAAGCTGTACTGTCATCTTAGGAAAGGTGGCTTTACAGCTGTGCATCTGGCCATCGGCACGGTGTGAGAGCAGGAGGAGTGGCTGCCACCCACAGACACTCTCCCTCCATGGCTTCCCCAGTGCCTGGGGTTATACTACCTCCTCTGTCTAGCTCAGGCCTCGGTCTTGCTCCGGGGAAGTGTAGATGCTGACCCTATTAAGGCACAGTTAACAAGAACCAGGTGTTCTGCTTAGCTTCTTCCCAAAGCTCCTGCAGAACTCAGGGTGTTAAGGAAACTTTGGGTACTAAGGGCAGTGTTTGGATTGCATGGCTGAGCACGACTGCTTCCGCTGACAAACCAGGCGTGTGGGGATTACCGGTGAGGAAAGGAAAGCCTTGTTTGAAAGAAAGTGGAGCAACTCTGGGATCATATTTGAGCTGTTTCACATCGGTGCTGTGACCTGATCATGGATTCCACTAGCATCCCTCTTGTACTTCTTTGACAATGAGACCTCAGAGATACTAGGTCTCCTGTAGTGACTGTTGTATCTGTGCGGCGATTGATATATAACTTCTCTACTCAGCACTCACTTTCTTTAAATGGAATCAATTACTCTCCTTTGAACGTTTGCTATTAAAAATAAAAGATCGTAGTGCTGTCTGAGGTAATGCAGATTACTGAAATTACTCTTGGGATTCTAGCATTAGCCGCGGATTCTAAAACAGAGAGTTTCTGTATATTCTAAATGTCTGTGGACAGCCATTTGTCTTGGGTAATCGGTAACCCTGGAGAAGTTTGCCAGTGGAATTGGAGAATTTTGAAAAAAAGAAAATGAAATGAATCAAAAGCCCTAAAGCAACAACAACAATAACAACACTTTATGGGTACTGGGACTTTGGCCGCAAAAATCATTTATAAAACTCTAGCAATTAATTGCTCAAGTAGGAATTACGTCCAATCTGTTAACTGAAAAACTTTTAATTAAATGCACCTGGCTAGGTAGCTTTAAAGAATTTGGCATTGACTTTGGACAACCATGGGAAATCTATCCAAATAGAATTTGCCTGGGTCTTTTCCACAGAAAAAGGTTTAGGGCATTTTCTAATTTTTTAAATTAAGAGTGAGGAATCCATTTGATGGATGGAGGGAAAACCACCTTCACTGTTTGAGGAAGGTTAAATCACATTTACCACATTTTTTCTCACTAGGAAATAGGACAGGAAAAGTGATCTGCATTCATGTAGAGTGGTTGGGTCAGGTTATGTCAAGAGAACATAGGCTTGGAGGCCCCCCAGAAAAGTTTCCATTAAGGTTGGCTTCTGAATGATGCCCTGAATACAAAACTTGTGAAACAGGGAGGAAGAGACAGAATGCAGGTGTTTGCGGTCACCCACACTTAGCTTTTTAAACATTTCCTAACTCTATATAAGTGATTTACCTTGATGAGAGAAGTGGAAGAAACATCCTTGTATGTGGGTTTGTTGATGGTTTTCTTTTTCTGTCCCTCCAAGGTTGCCTTTGTTTTGTGGTGTTTGGGATTGAACCCAGGGCTTCATGCATGCAAGGCAAGAACTCTACCACTAAGCCACATCCCCAGACCCCCAAAACTGATTTTGAAAGATAACCCAGTAACTGTCATTGTTTTGGAGGCTTTTCAAAGGGACTTCCTCATCTGCAGTCTTCTGTACACCACTGTCCTGCAGTTTAGTTGACTTAGTAAGATTTAGTGGAGTTCGGAGAGAGTCAGGCAGTCTGTGAAGTAGGAGTTCAGGGCCTGTCTGGGCAGTTTCTGTTTACTGAAATGCCGCCGGATGCCAGGCCGTGCTTCTACTCTTGAGAGTGTTACGTGCTTAAATCCCTACGACATTTCACTGCAGAACCCGCTCTCACCCAGAGGTTAAGTAGCTCTTGGCACGAACAGTAGAGCTGGGATTTTAACGCAAGTCTTCCTGTCTCAGAAGCACAAGCTGTTTTCATCTCATTCAGTTCCCATGCTGTTCCCCTGCCTGTCACATGGGTCTTCTCCATCAGAATCACCCGAGGCCCCTGTCGGACATCAGCATGTCAGCCCCCACCTAGGGCTGAGTCTGATCTCTCCGGCTGGTGGCATGTTCTGCGGGTAGTGTGATCGTGTGTTCAGGTGTGGGAATCGTGGACTCCTTTGTGCACTGTTGCCTACCGTAGATAGTAGGACTTCTCTGTTCACCAGGAGATATCAGCAGATGTCAGAGGTAAAATCCAAAATCGTATTTCTAGTTACAGGAGAAGTCAGTAGAGACATTGAATGATGGATAAAGTTAAGTTCCCTGGACTTCGCTGTTGAGAGCAATGTTATATTAAAGCCTTGTTTTTTTTTCTCCTAGGCATGGGAATTTACTCAGAAAATGACTCTCATAAAGCCTTGCTTTCTGGTTTTAGAAGAAATCAAATGAGGCATCAAAAGATAGATAGGCTCACTTGGGTTTTGCAGTTGAGAGCAGTGTTGGCCATAGGGCCTTGCTTCCTGTTCTGGGACATGAGAATTTACTTAGGAAATTATTCATCTCTAGTCTGGTTGGAATTTGGAATATTCATAGAGAAATGAAAACTGATTATGGAAATTATTCCTTCCTGGGGCCCCACCTAGCTGAAGCCTGACCTCTGTGCCCGTGTATCAGTGTCTTGTTTATCATCCTCAATAAAGATTTATTGCACTCATTAGAGGTTGGCAGGTTGAAGCACAGAATTATACCACATTCTTGCCAGCTTGTTTCCTTGTTTTCTCCTTTCCCCCAAATACTAAAATAATCCAGATGGAGTCAGGAAGGGTTGGAGCAGGATGCCAAACACAAAATTAAATTAGAAAAGGTGCTATTGAAATAAGATAGCTAATTTTAGCAGAGATCTGTGGTGAATGCAGTCCAGGTCAGCTCATTTTGGTTGACTGATAAGTGTGTGTGTCTGTGTGTGTGTGTATAGTAGAGACAGGAGCAACTGGATAGAGGATAAGTTTATCTGGAGTTACTGACCAACAATCTGATCAATTATGTGGCACATCCATTCATTAACTCTTTTATATATTCATTCTTTAAGGTAGCATGATCAAAATATACAGTGAATATTGAAATAAACTACTTTATCACTATAAAAGACACATTGCCATTAATTCCCTCTGAATGCTCTCACTGACTTTGGACACACTTTTCCTGTTGTTTTTGCCATTTTCTGAAGCGGTTCTGGAAGTCCTCTTTGTGAGGCATGATTAAAAAATATGCTGGATATTGCTGCTGAGTGCCATCCAACAGGAAGGTAGGCTTTAAAAAATGTTCTGGTGTGTTCTTACTTATCTTATTCACCAGATCTGGCACCACATGACCTCTGCTCTTCCCCAAAGTTAGAATGACTGTGAAAGATGAATGTTTTGCATCAGTTCAGGACATCTAGGCATTTGTAAGAGCACAACCGCAGATATTCAGGAAAGAGGAGCTCCAGAACTGCTTCAGAATGTAGCAAGAGCAATGGGTGAGTGTGTCTGAAGTGATGGAGAGTAGTTTGAGGGGAATTAATGTATTTAACATAGTTTTTAATCAGTTAAACTCTCACTTTTTAAAAATCATACAGTAGTATCCTCTTTATCGAGCAATGTCTGTGTATCTGAGACTTGTCCAGATTTGAATTTTGTGGGGAAGAGAATTTGAACTAACCATTAAGAAACTGAAAATTCAGATCAATAGTAAGATTTTGTGAGAGTTGAGATTGCATGAGAAGTGACTAAGAGACCAGGAAGTGGCAGAGTAGTTAAGGGTGAGAAGAATAAATCCTGAAGACTTCAGGGGCGATGTGCAGCTCGAGTCTCCCAGGTGGTAAGGGTCACACAAGAGTGAGGGCATCTCGGTGGGGGATGGGATGAGCAAGCCCTAGAAGCAGAGGTGCTGGGCGCTCTGGCAGTGACTGCCATTCATGTCACATTGATGGCCATTGCTGATGAGGGGAGGAAGCGAGGCAGAGGCAGACAGACAGGCTCTTGTACTATCACCACGCTGTCACAGAGAGTCATAGTGATCTGCGTCTCTGTCTGCCTTCCTCATGATGCCGAAACTCTTTAGGAGTGAGAACTGTGCCTTTGCTACACTTGTGTAAGTCAGCGTGCAGTTAGTGTGCAGGGTGTGAGTGCTGATCCCCCTGGGTCAAGGAGCGTGGAGCCAGCCCCTGTTTCTCTTCCTTGCCGTCTGTTACATATCTGACATCAGCCAAAGTGATTTGCTCTTCTGGAAAATTATTAGCTTATTATGTGGCTCATCATAGATGTGGTTAGAGGAAGCTGAGGTCACTTTGAGCCTCACAGTACTATTATTAGAGTTAAGTCATCAACGAACCACAGGGGAAGGGACGAGGGCTGGAGAACTAATGGGCAGATACTTAACTAAAGATCTGCTTCTGTGTTAAGTACTCCGTGTATGTATGTATGTATGTATGTATTTATTTATTTTTGTCTTTTTGAGGGTTTCACTTCAGTTCAGGCTGGCCTTGAGCTCACTTTGTAGCCCAGGCTGGACTCAAATACAGCAATCCTCCTGCCTCAGCCTCAGTGCTGGGATTATAGGCGTGAGCCACCACACCTGGCATACTATGGGTATTTAAAAGACTAGCAAATGGAATCATAAAGACTTTGACTTTCAGAGAGTACAATACAGCCAGCATATTAGATGAGATGTCCATTTGTGCAGTAGAAATAAACAAAAGAAAATAGTGCATGTAATCTACCTGGAACTTGCTTTGTTTTTATCTGTGGAGTTGGGCTGGATGGTCTCTAAATAGCCTGTGAGCCTGAAGTGGAACCAAAGCTCAGTGGTCAGCAGGGTCAGTAGTTGTGAGTAATGCTCACTTAGCACCTTCCCTATGGGTGAGCTTCTTAGTGGGGCACGAGTGGGGTGCGGAGTAGGAGTGCGTTGGGAAGTGGGAAAGGTCAGCACCAAGGCTTGGTGGCTAGAATGAGCATGTGGCATAGAGGTTGCCTGAGGAATCAGGGTGGTCCTTGTGTGGCACTGGCCCGCAGACAGTGGTCGGGGTGACACTGTCAGATCCTTCCTGGAGGTGAAGGAGTCCTTCCTAGCAAGCTCCCTGCAGCACGGTGGCTGGGATCCTGGCGGTTCAGGCTGTGCTGGTGCACTGGGAGACTGTACTGACTTCAGAGCACAGTTTCTGGGACTGAGTGCTGAGAACTTGACCTTCTGACAGCTCCACCTGCTTTCAGGACTCCTGAGACCGGCCCTTGGCTTCTGCAGAGGTTGGAAGGTCTGTTTCCGTGTAGAAATCAGCTGTTATCCTTGTATTCCTGGCCCACGCTAGCCGTGAGCAACCATTGGCAAGTTGTTATTTTAGCCAACTACAACTCAAAAAACTTGGTGCTTTCTCTGTTCAGGTGGATCTGCCAGAGGCCCCCTGACCCATATGGTCTGTCCCCATGTCATGTGGCCACACAGCCCAATTAGAAGTGACCG